>QMIH01001214.1:87518-116749 GCA_003987875.1 Clarias batrachus | reverse complement strand
AGAGAGAGAGAGAGAGAGAGAGAGAGAGAGAGAGAGAGAGAGAGAGAGAGGTGGAGAAGGACCGGGTGAGACAGAAAATGAGAGAGAGGGAGGTGTGTATGTGTGTGTGTGTGGGGGGGGTGGGATGGGGGGTGAATGGGATGTTGAGACAGGAAGTCTGAGAATGAAACAGAGGCATAGAGAGACAGAGTGAGGATGAGACAGACAGACGAGTATCCCTGCTGATGAAAAACATTTCCGCAGTACGCTAATCTCTTGGGCTAGTGGGCGTGTCGACTGGACAGACTGCACTCATGGGAAAAACATGCATAAAAAACATACATTTCTAGTTTCACACAATTAAAAAAAAGTGTGTTATTACCGGAGGTGTACACTCGCTCCACATGACTTGGACTCGAGTCACCAAGCTGACTAAAATGACATCTGACTCAACTATGGAAGACGTACAGTATAACTCGAACAGAAATGGCTTGACACTTTCCTTAGACTTTAGAGTTTCAACTTGATATTACTAAAGAATACTGAAGATAATAAAAAAATATTAAAGAATAAAGAATTATGCCACATAAAATAATATTTAAAATAACATGTACAGCAAAGCAAAAATATTGATCTTCTTTGAATTGAATAAGTTTCGTAGCGGCCCATGAGCTTTGGCGGCCAGAGGAAACAGGTTGGTTTGGCAAATGTTTCAACGCCGCACAGTAACGATTCCTTATGTTATCACGTTTCGTTTTAGTCTTTAAAACTCAAGCAGCACAAATCTGTGGCAGAAACGCAGCACCGGTCGGTCATTACTTTTAAAATGTGTAGGTGTTACCTCTGCAGATGAATGTCTAACTCACAGAATTGTTGAGTTATTTTTATTTTGGTCAAAGAAACAATTAAAAACAACCATATAAACAAGTGATCATGTGTATCTGTGCCGCTTTTTGCCTATGTGACTCATTTCCAAATGTTTTGCTCAGTGTATAGTTGATTAAAATGAAATAAAAATTCAGTTCCTGCCTTCTGTGGGTGATAAAAAATAAGACTTACGTCACTCTATACTGCAAAATCCGGACCCTATATATTTTAATTAAAACACTGTAATGCAAAAAGAGGCAAAAAAATGCTTTGTGTTTTAAGAGCTCCAGTCTGCGCTGTGAACAATACTGCAGTTTGCAAAGCTTCGAGTCTGACAGGAAATGTTTTTGTCACACAAAATAAAAAAGTACTGCATCACATGTTCAATCATAAATACAATACACACACTAAACAGAATAACACTGACAAATTACACTGCTTTCATTTACAAAACACTTGAGACTTGATAAACAATGACTTTCTTCCACTTCTGGTGATTCCACGCACAGGCTAATGCTAATGCTAAGGCTAATTGTGTTATCCAGCTAACAGTGTTAAATAAAGCAGAAATCAGGTCTAAGCTTTGCTGTATATTTCCATCATTTTCTTTCAGAATGAGGCATGTAATCATCCACTGGCTCTCTATTTTCGTTTATCAACGTTTTCACTACTACTACTACTAAAACTTGCTAAATTTTCAGATTGCTGTTTATGCTAATTCGTAAAAAAAAAAAAAAAAAAATCTGCTAGGAGCTAAACATTAAATTCTCCAGTGAAAGCCCTACGCTGAACGTCTCACGTTTAACAAAACAGACTTAGCACAGGACTGAAATCATCTTTGACAAGTAAATATCTTACACCTATCAAGCTAGCGCTAGTTATACAGAAGATTGTGGCTAGCTTTAACCCCGGTCCTCACCAGAGACACAAATGTAGCACACGAGCTTGTACAAATGTTTCCTTTTATTGGTAATAAATAAACCCTTATGTACATTACAGCTGTACAACTCTAGCCATAAAAAACAGGCAGAAAATAAATACTTATTTATTTTAACACATTATACACAGTGTGTGTGTGTGTGTGTGTGTGTGTGCTCAAAGCCACGTTCATGGGATTAAATGCACTTCTAAAAACAGGCTTGTTCAGTTTGCGATTAGCAGGAGAGCCAAACGAGGCGAGCTGCTGTAGCCGAGAGGAGAGGATTAGCAACGCTACCGCGTAAGTGTCTTTAAAATTCGTCCCTATCTGCCTCGTTAGCCAGCTAGTCAGGAGTAGTTCATGACCTGCATCAAGAGTAGCGATGCTAACCCCTTCTTAGATCCCTTAAATATCCAAAGAAACCAGAGAAAATCTAATCCCTGTTCTGCATTGTTTATCTTATTCCATTGGTTAGGGTTGTAGTAAGGGGCGGAGTTAACGCTTAACTCAATACATCTCCCTTTTAAGAATCCCTAATAATTTTGTGAATGCTAACGTTGCTAGCTAGTGGCCGTGGCTCGTTCATCTATCTCGCACTTTGTTGTTCCCCAGCACCAATCGATTTATTGTGTCAAACCTAATTTGCATATAAATATTTTTTTTGCATGAAAATTATTTCCACTTAAAACAATTAGTTTTCTCAAAGTTAGTCAGTCTGAGCGTTGCAGCTAAACACTTCACGAGAGAATGCGATTACATCATCTAGGGTCATGTGACAACAGTGACATCAGTCCAAATTTCTCCAGGGGAGTCGCTGCCACCACATGCTATCGACGCACTAAAGTGTTATTACATCATAAGCTATAAGAGCCAATGCGGTTCCAGTATCCAAATGATATGCAAATTATGCCACGCATGGTCAACTTTTTGCGAGTAGGGGGGCTGGGGGGCATTTGGTTGGGTGCCTGTTTTTGGGGTACATGTGCTTTTCTGTTTGTTTGTGTTTTGGGAATCTTGATTTTTTTTTGGGATAAGGGGGAAAGTATTGGCACCCTCATATCTTTTTTTTAAAAAAACAGTTATTTGGTATTTTTACACCTTAAACAAATATGTGATCTTTCAGACTGGGTCTCAGACACAAAAGAATGTATTGATATAAATTATAAGAATTTATAATAAAGTGATTTTGCTCTATCCACTGTGCATTTTTTTTTGGGGGGGGGGAATACCATTGTCTGTTTTTTTTTTAAGTGATACTCAAATTTATTCAGTAACTCAACACACAGTCAACAACAGTCAACAAATTTACTGTATATTGTATGTTTTGTGTGAAACTTTCTCCACTGCACCCTCATATTTCGCTTCTCTAAACTGGGCATGATGCGTTCGACGTCTTCAGCCCAGAAGCTGAAACAAAAAAACAAACAAACAAACAAACAAACAAAAAAAACCCCTGCTGGTTTGAAATCCAACCTGTCTGATGTTTATCCATGTGGAGATGGATGTGTTGCTGAATCAGAAACTGCTTTTGATCTCCAGGCGCTCCGAGAGCAGGTTTGTCATTTCCGTGCTGTCACACGCCGACATCTGCGCAGATCACAGCTGGATACACATCTGACGTGCGTCTGCATCGGCGTCAGCAGGAGGAGAGAAGAGAGAAGAGACGCCGATTCGGATTTACGTACAGACTCATGGGAGCCGAGCTGAATCAGGAAGTCGTCCCGTTATTCATCACGCTGCAGCGCCGTCGAGTTCTGGGTGCTGATTGGTTGATTCATTTCAGCTCCGCGGCTGCGAATCACAGGTTCACGTTGATGTGCTACGCTAATCTTTGTAGAGTAACGTCTCGCGCATGTAACAGTCAGACGTAAAGCTGTAACTTCACTTAAGCTTCTTTGCGGCCTCTCGGTAGCGTGACGAGCTGCGATTGAAGAGTGGCTGGTGAGGGAACGCGTGTTTCTAGCTGCTATAATGAAAGCGACAGCGGGACACCTTTACTAAGAAGCAATAAGAAGTAATATTTTATTTTAGTTTCACATGGCTTGAGGAGGTGCTGTGGTGTAAGATGTTACAGCAGCGATGAACAGTTGTCAGTGCAGTGTTGGAGTCGCAGTGGTGATAAATCTCATAGAGTGTATAAGAGCTGCACAAACCCGCGGTTTATCAGCCATGGCGTATAATTTCACAGCGTAATATAATTGTAACTGATGAGTTACATTAAAGTTCACTGTTGTCAAAATGGGAAATCTGGCAATAGAGACCAAAACTGTTTTGTTTGTTTTTTTGTACCCGGCTGTAAACATGTTTATTTCTGTTGTATCGAGATTGACTCACTGTTAGAGCCAGCTTCTAGTGGGCATTCAAGGAACTGCATATTTCACCATGGAAAAGAAATGACGTGTGACTGAGCAACTGCTCACACCTACAGTCCACTCGTAACCTCTCATCATCTTTACATTGACAGAGTTCCCCTAGAGCTCATGTTCATAAACGAAACTACAAAGTCAGACGCTTCAGGAGACACAAAAACAGAGCAAACTGTGCATTATAAGGATCCATCCTACATATTCCTGTTCATGAAAAGAACAAAAAATATCAAATCATTCAGAGCGCACACCACATGACCGTGAGATGGTCATGTGACTGACATGTGATGGAAATTGTGATGCAATACGACTAATCCAACCAATCAGCTACAGTGAGTCCTCTCCTCCTCCCCTCGTGGATGTCTTGATGAAAAGCAAATGAGACGAATGAGTTTAAAAGAAAGTGCACCCTCCTCACAGTGCTCCGACGAAATCCCTCTAATAATATTCTCATAATATTGTCAGTAATACTCTCATAAATAGAAATCTCTTAGTAATACTGTCATAAATACTCTCAGTACTCTCATTAATACTCTCATAAATAATGGGATTAATACTCTGATCAATACCCTGATTAACACTTTCACTTTTCCTTTCACATTACACACGACTGAGTCGTACCATATGCCCAGGAACGACTGCTCTCCGCTCCCCCGCTGGCTGGAGTTCACTTTATCCCCATTATTATTATTATTATTATTATTATTATTATTATTATCATCTGTACACGTGCATATTTAGACTCTCCGAGCCAGCAGGTGGCAGTATGCGCCTGGTTGCTTTTAACCACAAACAGAAGAAGAGAGCTGGGAAGTCGACGTTTCCACTACGACTAATATTACATTGAAATTGAATTGAGTGAAAAATGTCAAGTGACGCTCTCGCGTGCCTTCCTCCTGTACCAGCTCTGGCCGTGAGATCGGCGCGGGCTTCTTTTGGATATTGGAGGGGACAGATGGCGCGATGAGGTCGTGTCCACGTCCATATGACAGCTGGCTTTCATATTCGAGTATATTTGTGTCTGCGTACACCTTACCGTGACCATGAGAACCTTTTCAAGTGGACTCGAGCACAGTACGCGCTGGTCCAGACCCGGGAACGATACGGACTCTACACACTACACACACTGGGAGCCGTGCTTCAGCCCGTAGTGTGAAAGCGCCCTTACTGAAATGTTCCATTTGTGTGTGTGAGTGTGTGTATTTCTCACTGAAGTTTTGAGTTCTCTTCTAACTGGGGTCAGAGGTCATCTGAAGTTACCTTAGCCTGTGGCTTTGTGCCAATTCATGCTGCAGAGACCATTTAAGAAGGTTAAAGGTCGAAGGTCATATAACGTGCTCCTTGCTTGCTACAGCAGCCGCCCACTCGGTCCTCCTTGGCGTGTCCCATTCCACTCAATTAGCCCTGACTGGAATGGGAGGGAAGAAGGGAGCGAGGATCACAAGCACTAGGTGTGTCCTGATCGGCGTCTGGTCTCTGCTCTCCTCCCTAACCTCAGCAAGGGGTTAACGAGGCCAAAGGTCAAAGGTCGTATTACTTTCTCCCTTGATAGAGTGGCTTGGTGCTCTGTTGCTCGGTCGTGTCCTATTTCCCCACACTCGAGCTTACAGAGGGCACAAGAACTTTTCAGCTTACGGAGGAAAGAGGACAAGGATCAGGCACACCAGCGGCTCTCCTGCCCCCATCCCTAATGGCGTGGGTGATTTAGGGTCACTTGACCGAAAGGTTGTTTAGGGGTCATATGAAGTACTCCTTCCTGCTGTCCATGAGCTCCGGTTGAGCACGTGGGTCCTTCTCTTTGGGCTGATGTGAACGCTCGCGTCGAAAACGCAACAGGAAACGCATCATCACAGCCACAACGCACAGCATGACCAGGAGCAGCGCTGCTATCAAACCTACACACACACACACACAGACACACACACACACACACACAGACACACAGACAGAAAAATAGATTTTTTTAAAAAGTGAAACAGAGTAAGACAAGCGGAGGAAAAGACAAACAGAGTTGAAGAAAATGAAACAGAAAAAAGATAAATGGATAGAAAAGACACAGACAGAGTGAAAGAGAGACAGATAGTCGAGACGGAGAGATACTAAGGCAGGTGACAGGAAAAATAAAAAAGGCAAAAACATTGCAGAGAAATCAGGGACATAAATTGGGAGGACGATGGAATACGGCGGCGGCGGCGGCGGCGGTGCGGCGATGCTCACCTCCGATCACGGCCGAGTCACTCGCCTCCGAGTTCTTCAGGCGCTCCTTCCCTCGCTTCTTTCCATCTGTGTGGTCTGAGAGGAGGAGAGGAAAGAGAAAGTATCTTAGCATATGGAGCGAATGCTTTTCAAAGCCACACCCACATTCCCATATATGGTCTCCGAGCCACACCCACCCAACAGCTGATCTCGTTTACATACATGAACTCAAAACACATGCCAGATGAGATTTATGCGAAGCCCCACCCACTCCCCCCTCATGCGAAGCCCCGCCCACTGTCCTCACAGCCGTTACCCGACAGCGAGTGCGAGGCCGCTCTATCGGCCAGCTCTCCGCAGTTCGACTCCACCAGGTTCCCGAGGACGCTGACCAACGAGCTCCCTCGATTCAAAATGGCCGCCTTTAAAGGAGCGAGGTGGTTGAACTGGACCGACGAGAGGCAGCCGATGAAACCTCGAGATCCGGCCTGGAGCACCTCCTCGGCCACGCCCACTCGACCTGAGGCCCACAGGGACGCCAAGATTTCAGGAGTCATTAAAAAAAATGTTATTTCTATTTTTTTGTTTGTTTTGTTTGTTTACTTATTAAACATTATTTTGCTTTTTTAAAAGTTAAACCTAAGTCGAAGCTATAATAAAGGAAATAATAAAGAAGGTGTGGATAATGGAGTTATGATAGACAACACACACACACACACACACACACACACACACACACACACCATGGTTGGGTGATTGATTTGTGTTAAATCAATTCAGGAGGTTTTAATGGAAGTTAAAGCGTGTTATTATTTGATTAAGGGTTTATTTTACTGGTGACTTTGCCGAGCGTCAGCGAGCGGATCATGTTCAGCTCTCGGTCCGTGGAGAGACCGAACTTCTGGCTCACATCCTTATCCACCTGAGGAGAGATAGCGGGAGCAATCAGGAGGCATTAGTGAGAGTTAATAACAGCAGACAGGAGCCCGGCGTTCCTACCTGGACGTACACGTCCCTGCCCTCGCGGTGCAGCTGGACGCGGTGAAGGTGTCCGTTAGCGAGGCTGTGCTCGGTGGCCGTGAACACATCCGGCTCCTGCTCCCGCTTCAGTTTATACCAAATCTGTAGCGTCCCTGAGAGACACGAGCGAGAAAACATCGTCTCAGTCAGAGCTCTCCACACCCTCTCTCTCTCTCTCTCTCTCTCTACTGAGGACCAGCTAACCTTTTCTATCCTCCGCTAATTCACTTTACTCTGCATTTTAATCGTTCAACCTCTAAACCATTCACCAGAACACCATGAAAGAAAGAAATAAAAGGAAGGAAGGTAGAAGAAATACTAAAAGAAAATTAGAGAATAAAAAGAGAAAGAAGGTAAGGAAGAAAAAAAATGAAAAAGAAAGTGAGAGACTGTATCCAGTAACTAGTGACCTGACCAGGGAAAATATACATACAGTGTATATGAATAGGAATATAATAAATAAATATATACAGGGGAACCTTGGATTGTGAGTAACTCGGTCTGTGAGTGTTTTGCAAGACATGGAACTTTTTAAAATAAATTTTAACTCAATAAACGGCGAGGTTTTGATATACAAGTAGTACGCATGCTCTCTGCCAAGAGTCACATGATCACAACTAAGTCAATGGTTCTTCTTTCTCCAACACTAGGGGATTGTGGGTAATCATCTCCCATGCTCAGTCTCAGAGCGCGTCGTCACTCGTATAGTCAACATCTGTGCACATGTGTATTGTTGACTATAGCACTGTGACCACGTGTGTGTGTGTGTGTGTGTGTGTGTGTACACGTAAAGCAAAAGCAAGTGTCATTAGAGAGGTTTCTTCTTAAAGAAGTTTCATTCTTACTTTATATTTTTATTAACTATTTTTATATGAATATTTTTGTGTTATGGAATGAATCATCTGAGTTTCCATTATTTTTTTATGAGGAAATTCGAGTGTTTTGATATACAAGCACACTTCCAGAACGAATTATGTTCACAGTCCAAGGTTCTTTGCCGAGAACTGTGTTAGAAATATTTAAAAAAGAAAGCTCCCTATTAAGCATGTTAGGATGGTGTTAGTCACCAGGTTAGCATGTAGCTAGTCATCAGGACAGCATGTCGCTAGTAAGCAGGATAACGTGTAGCTAGTCAAGTAGCTACGTTAGCATGTAGCTAGTCAGCAGGATAACATGTAGCTAGTCATCAGGTTAGCATGTAGCTAGTCAGCAGGATAGCATGTAGCTAATCATCAGGTTAGCATGTAGCTTGTCATCAGGATTATGTGTAGCTAGTCAGCAGGTTAGTGTGTAGCTATTCAGCAAGATAGAGTGTCGCTAGTGAGCAGATTAGCATGTAGCTCGTTATCAGGTTAGCAGGTTAGAGTGTAGCTAGTCACCGGGAAAGCTTGAGTACCGTTATGAGCGAGGATGATGGCCATGTACTGCTGCTGGTACGTGGTGACGGTCATCAGCATGGCGGGGGATCTGGTGGTGAGGAAGCGGAATGCTACGTTCTCCCGAGACCTGCTGCTCTGAGCCAAGATGGCCGACGACTGACGGCTGGTGTTCTGCATCACGGAGTACGGCTCCTGGAACATGTACGTCACCGATGTTCCGCTCTCGAAGGACACGGAAACTTCTAGAGAGAGAAAGAGAGAGAGAGAGAGAGGGGAAAAGAAGGGGTCACATGCCACCCTGTTTTGACACGGAGAAAACAGAACATAATTAACAGTAACGTATAATCACGTCTAATTAAGTGCTTTGTAAATTTGTACAAGTGTTAGACTTTTTCAGGCGCAGACTCACATGCGTAACTTGATGCGTGTGGTTGATAGCAGAGGCTGCTGTAGGTTTGTTCTGTACTCACTAATTAATTTTCAAATATTTGAATGAATGTAATTAACTTTCTATTATTAGTTGTAAGTAAGCTGATAACTGTTAGATAAGTCTAGCCTACACATTGGTTCATAATTTTCCAGACAATGGAAACAAATGAGACCAAACACATAGACAGATTTAAAGAAGATGAATGAGTAGAGGCGAAGCTCGCACTTAGAGTAAATAAATTAAACAAACTTGCCTCAATGTAAATCCTACATACTTTGTTTAAGATCATCTCTGAGTCTCGTTTAAACCTGAGCTGAGTCCTGATTTGTTAAGATCAGAACAAGGGGCGGGGAAATGATGTCAACGTTTCCATGATCTTAAGCGAAATGGTCCACGGTGGTTAGAGTTCATGAAATCGTTTGCTTTTTCACTCCACTTCCTCTCCTTCCTGCTATCAGCCCGCTAATGTACTGCGACAAAAAAAAAAAAAAAAGAAATGCGTCAAATAAACCCTGAGAGACAGAAGTTTAAATGTATGCTAAATTATTCCGATGCCTGAGCCGAGCTGCTTCGCACGCGGCCGGGTTTGTTCGCTCATTACGTCTGGAGAAACCGTTGAGAAAAAAATAAAAGCGCCTGGCCGTGGCTGGAAGAAAGGAAAGGAGAGGAGACATAATTAGAGAGGTCTGACTGGCGTAGCGGGCCGACATATCGCAGGATTTACTCTGATAGCGCCGGAAAATGGTCCGACGGACACGGACGCTGCGACAGGACGAGCCGGGTCACGACCTTCTGCAGGAAATTCTCGCCGGCGATGGCGGATGGTAATAGACACCTCGTTAAGGAGGAAAAAGTGGTTGAGTGAGTGAGAGAGAGAGTGAGTGAGAGAGGGCCGGTAATTTTCTCATCATTTCTCCTCCAGTGCTTTGATCACACTTTTACGTTCCACTTGATGTTTCCGCTCACACAGTTTGAGTTATCGTGAATAATCACAGGGTAAAAATACACCCCGGGAGAGATAAGAGACAACGTCTTCTACCTTACCACAGACATTACACAGGCATTTATTTTTCTTTTATTATCTGTTATAGCAGCAGAGGGGATTTATAACACTTTCCCAAGCAGACGTGACCGCTCGAATCCAAAGCCACGATCATCGGACTCCGCGTTCACGTCACGTTACTCAGCTCTTGAAGCAAAGAAGAACGTCTCAGGAGATCATTGAGTAACTACTCACTCAGTCCGGCAGGGTGCCAATACTTTAATCATTTAAGACTATAAAAGTCTCATTATGTCATTATCTATAGCGAGCCTGCTACTGTTCGTATTATCTGGAAGAATAGGAACAAATGTGTATGCTAGCGTAGCATTCTAAGTAGCATAAAGTCATCTGAATACTTGAAACTACTAATAGATTCTATATGTATGTATGTATACGGTATACAGTATATATACAGTGGGCTTGCTGTATAGGGAACAGAAAGAGCCATCACGTTACAATCTACTGTATGTAGTGAGGATTCTGTGTAGTGAACAGGAAGCTGTCAGAGATTTGAAAAATCAGATTTGATGGGGATCATGAATAAGTCATGAGAGCCATCTCGGCATTTCGGAGGCGATGTTTATGAAGGTTAAAGCTTTTGCCGGCCCACCGGTCTGACAGTGCGGTCCTCCGTACGCCGAGTGTGTGCAGTCACACACATATCCGCTGTTCCTCTCGATACACCGCCCTCGGTTGTGGCACAGTCGGTTCTGGCTGCTGCAGTAACCCGGGCACCCGGCGCTCACCCCCGGGGTCATTTTGGCTCGTTCCTCCAGGTCAAAGGTCATCCCATTTATAGTTAACGCTCTCATGCATCCCAGAAATCCCTTCTGCCTGGAGGCGGTTCCTCCTGCGGGTGTCGAGAGGTGGACATGTGAATAATGCAGAATAAAACTCAAACAGCCTCGTTCACACTCACACTGCTGTCTTTTACTCGTCATATCTATTACTGCCACGATTTCGGCTAAGGCTGAAACTAATAAATAGCAGAAATCTGGACGAGGTGCCGTATGATATAAATCTTCAGAATTCAAAATGAATTCTCTAAAAATGCAAACACTGTGAAAACAATCCAGCTTCAAAAAAAAAAAAAAAAAAAAAAAAGGATGGAAAAAAAAAGTGTTGTAAAGCAGGTTTTACAGCTGAGGCCTGAAGACGCACATCTGGAAGAGTGACATGTTTACCTGAACATGGGCGTGGCCAGTATGTGTGTGCGTGTGTGCAATTATAGACACATACTGTACCTAATTAAGATTTTCAGGAAACACTGCTTTAAATAGAGATAATGACTAGTCTGGAAAACGCAAACACTGTGACTGAGCGATGAAACTCGAACAGATGCAAACAAACGAGAAACTTTACAATAACTGTCGCTATATTTATATGCTAATCTGGTAGTGGGCGTGGCTCACTGTGATCATCTGAAGGGAAATGGGTGTGGTCCGATGTCCGAAAGGGTTGGGGCGTGTCTTACCGATAAACAGCTGTCCGTTGAGCTGCAGACGGGAGCGGCCATCGGGAGGAGCCTCCAGGAAGCGCAGCGGGAGCTGGTCCACCTGCAGGGACGCCTCCTTGACATTGCGCTCCGCATGAATGTGGTGCCACTGCTTATCGTTCAGCGGGACGTGAGACTTCACCGTCAGGACCAACGGACCGTTTCCGACATCGATCGATAACGTGACCGATGACGGTGCTGAGGAGGCGGGACCAAAAGTCATGAGCAAAGGTGGTTGGTAGAGGACAGATGTGTCAGTCCCATGGTTTACTGATAAACATGAACCGGGTTATATTGACGAGAACATCCTGGAGACCCTGGAAATGGGAGATTTACCCATATACCTGTAGCTGCTTGATATGTTTAGGCTTTTAAACACCAAGCGTGGTGTAAAACGTCTTACGAGTGTTCGGCAGCACGCAGAAATCTCATTATGGATCACATTTTTTGCCCCAAAACAATACATTAAACAGAATTTAATCATTTCAATTGAAACAAAATGAACATTCTGGACAATTCCTGAAAAACGTGGATTCCTTTCATTCATCAACAAACTATCAGCGAACTATCTAACATTAGCCAGCAGTCGGGCGCCGCGTTATTGATGACACTCGCAAGGTGGGGAAACGTTCGGCCTGTCAGGAAGATGTAATATCTCTGTGTTGGACTGTGGAACAGTAAAAAGATCTGGAGTTGAGGATGAATCACCGTACAGGTAAAACACTAATAAGCTTTTCCGTAAGTGTTTAAGAACGCTCCTCACCGCTCAGCTCCAGCCGGATGAAATCTCTGCCGCCCAGATTCTCCAGGAAGACTCCAGAGGGCGCTGTGGTCTTGAAGTAAAAGGAGATATCGACACTGAGCTCGGCCTGCAGCGTGGGGAAGTTCAGGGACGACGACTCCTGGTAGAAAGACACGGAGTTCCACAGAAACCCTACGAATAAAAAGGTCCGAGTGTGTGACTTCAGCGCTAGCGCACAGCTGCGACGTCAGGCTTCATCGCTAGCGTAGCCACGGGGGCGTATACATAAAAATAGAACTTGCACATATATCATGAATCCTACATTGGATTAAGACAAATACGATACATGATCTTGATGTTTGTGGAACACTTCTAAGAAGACGACTTCCCTTTTAATATCATTTATTTATTCTTTTATTTATTTCTGATGTATGCTCTTACTGTCTCCATGGCACCGCAGAGAGCCGATTCGGTAAACGGCTTCCGATCCGCTCCGGTTCGTGTCTCCCACCACCATGGCGGTGACGGGAAGGTGCTCCTTATAGGACAGCAACCCCGTGTCGTTCTCCCTGCAAACAACAGATGTACCTGAACTCTGAATCTTTAACATGGATGAGATGTCTATTAACATAAAAAGTAGCAAAATCTCTAATAATTGATGTGGGAAAACATTCGAGATCCTATTGCAGACAAGGTCATCTGTGTAGGAGGGATTTCTGTGCCGCCTGATTCTCTGTAATGAACTAGTAGGTACTTAAGGATGGAACATGGAGAAAAGTGACCTTGAGCACCATCTCTAACTTGCTCGCTAGCTTCACCGAATTAAACTGATTGTGTGAGTGTAGAGAAGATCAGATCAGCCGTCGCACCAAGAGCTCCGATCTGCATCGCAGTTGCAGAAGTGGTTCATATCGATGCAGTTCTCAGCCAAGCTGCAGGAACACTGCTGAACACCAGGGAGGAACCCGGCCCAGTACGTCCGTCTTTCTCCACCTCTGTCTTTCCACCATGACAACGGAGTGCCATCTGAGGAAACACAGCACACCAGCACACTAGCTACTTCAGTAACCTGTTCCCATGTACAGTACAGAGCAAAAGTTTGGACACCCCTTCTCATTCAGCGAGTTTTTTTTATTGTGTTCTTTATTGTTCTTTAGCCCAAACGCGTCTCTTCTGCTTGTTGTCTGTCCTTAGCAGTGGTTTCCTAGCAGATCTTCTAGCATGAAGGTCTGATTCACACAGTCTCCTCTTAACAGTTGTTCTAGAGATGTGTCTGCTGCTAGAACTCTGTGTGGCATTGACCTGCTCTCTGATCTGAGCTGCTGTTAACCGCCGATTTCTGAGGCTGGTGACTCGGATGAACTTCTCCTCCGCAGCAGAGGTGACTCTCGGTCTTCCTTTCCTGGGGCGGTCCGCATGTCAGCCAGTTTCTTTGTAGCGCTTGATGCTTTTTGTGACTGCACTTGGGGACACTTTCAAAGTTTTCCCAATTTTTTTCTCGGACTGACTGACCTTCATTTCTTAAAGTAATGACGCCCGCTCGTTTTTCTTTACTTAGCTGCTTTTTTCTTGCCATAATACAAATTCAACCTCTTTGAATGACAAGGGGTGTCCAAACTTTTGCTCTGTACTGTGCGCATTAGAACACTGCAGTATTACTACATTTTAGTTCTTCCTGGTTCTTGGCCAGAACCGTCCTCCACGCTCCATTTGTTGTCTTATTTTCCAGTTTCTTGGCTCCCATTGTTTTCGTTTCCTCCCAGTTGAACATAATACCGTATATAATGAAACCTAACCGAATTAAATAACCTTGAGACTACCCTAATCATCCAGCTCTTACCCCAGGTGTTGAAGAGGCGGGACTTCCTGCAGCGATACATCACTTCCTGTTGGCATTGTTGCGCTCTGTGCATCAGGGTCGTGAGCTGATGTAGTGACGCACTGTAATTCAGGTTCATGACATGCGGCTTCTGAAAACTCGAACCCTGAACGCTCACTGGCTTTGAGCTGTTATGACTGATCACCATCCACACCTTTTCCTCTGGACACACACACACACACACACACACATATATCAGTCAAACACTGCCAAACCACCAAGGTTGTATCTGTTGTGTGTGTGTTTCCACTTACCGCTCATGTTGCAGTAGACCACAGTGTGTGCGAGTGGCCCGCTGCCATCCGGGTCGATGGAGAAAAATCCGGAGGAGCTTCCTGCCAATCGGTGTGCTTCACATGAGACTTCAAAGATGGCTGAAACAGGAAAAACACTGGTCGGATCCGGTCATTAGCGGTGTGCATGTGTCAGATTGTGACTAGCCGTGTTCTATCAGATTGGCAATTTCTAAATAGAAAATCGAGTAAGATGATGGACATCTCACTGTATCCCGCTGCAAGTGATGTGCAGCAAAACCGTGATTGTAGTTTTTTCACATAAATCTCACACATAAGTTACTAGACATTTACACATCCCATGTTACTCCTACCCTGCATAGGGATAGTGTGTGTTATTCTGACTCACAGTTGTGGCAGGTTGCTCCGGTGTATCCTGTACCAGAGCAGTCACAGTTGAAGGAGCTCCAGGATTGAGAACATTCACCACCATGCTCACAGTAATTGGGCAAACACCTGCAGCAAACACATTAACACTGTGTGAACGACTAGACTTCGCATTACATAATGGAGAAAGTCTCAAAGTTTCAGCGAAGACGGTCAAGTCAAGTCAGTCCTTGCATTGCTCAGCCTCGTCCCCAAGAGAGGTGAGAAGGAGCGCTGATGTTTTCAAGTATTACTAGGAAGTCAGTAGGAGGCACTTGATCAGTTGCCCCTTCTTCTAGGAAAAGGATCCATAGTCAAAATAGTAAAATACACACACGAGTGCACCAGATACCAATATTTACAGTTAAAAACAAACAAAATGAAATAAAAAAATGTGTGTTGGGGTGGTGTGTGGGGAGGAGGGGGTGTTGGGGGTGGGGAGAGAGTGTGCGGGGAGCCTAACCAGAATCAATGAGTTAGTCCGGGAGCACGATGATGGAAAATGTTTGTCCTGTAAAGCTGGTGAATAATCCTAATTTTGGAAACTCCTCAACAAAACAGAATTCACAGTTCAAGAAAGTAGAAAAAATTGACAGAATGGTGTCCGGGATTCCCCTCGCAAAATTAGTTTGCAATCTAAGTAAAATCAACATCCCATGTGTGTGTGTGTGTGTGTGTGTGTGTGTGTGTATTAGTTGTCCTACACAATAACCCCACTCCACCTCATCTCCGTCTCCAGTGATTATTTTCAAAGGTAAAGTGCAGGTTAAAATTTGCAGTCTAAGTAAAGTTAACAACCACCAACCAACCTATAACTCATCACAACCAAGTAGGGGGGAACGTGCTCCCAAAGGCAAGATTAACACCCTGGATGTGCGAGACAGCAGTGCTAATCACTGCCTATTTGCATTATAATTATTATTACAATATGTGCCAAAATATACCGTACTGAAATGAAAGACAAACAATATTACCTTGTTGTCATCTGTGAGTTTAATTCACCTGAAAGAAACTAACGTCCACATGGTACGTGTAATGTAAGTGTTCAAAGGGTGCACCGCCTCAGTGTAGATGATGTCCATGCACATTCTCAGACATTTACCGGAACTAAGGTTGCTGCAGACTCCGGCAGAAGGAGGCGATTTCCTTGCGTAATGTTGACTCTACCAGAACAGTGAAATTTTATAACAATAGGCAGCAGATCCGTGTTACCTGGTGCCACCTTATTACATTTCTCTCGGTATTGTTCTGCCACCTTTTTCAAACTTTGTCCCCGTTTATGACCAATTCCATATGAGCTGAAATAATACTCAACTATGAATACATTCTCCTCCGTCAAGAGACCCATTTCCAAGAACAACTGCCTTTTCACTATTTGGAACATGTGCGGCTGGAGCTATGCCCCGTCGATGCGCGATTTTCGGTACTACGACCTTTATCTCCAAGAACCTTGCAAAAAAACGTTTCCATCTTGATGGATCAATAATTACCTTTGAATACGCAATATCAATTGAAAACGTATGCTTTATACTCTCTGTCTCTCTGTCTCTGAGAGAGTCCTCTCCAAGTCGACTGGATGTGAACCAAGATAACATCGATCCACCTGATCGAGACAAAACACTCCGGGTGGGAAAGACAAAGAAGCAAAGCTAAGCTAAGCTATGCTAGACTAAGCCTTGCTAGCGCTTCATCAATAATTCACAGGAGGAGGTGGAAGGAAGTTTCATTCTGTAATCAATGGCCTTTGATAGTGGTGAGTAATATATCCACTAGAGACAAACATCTAAGTAGCTCAGGTTACGTGAATGATCCAAACATTCATTTATCTTTCCAGCTTCATTAAATATTTAATACCTACCTAAATTATCTTTCACATATCCTGCTTGCAAACAGGTGACAGCGGGTCCAGCTACATCATAAATTCAATAATAATTACAGTATTTAACTCCAAATCAATGGTTTAAAATGAGTGTTTTTACAGTGAAGCTAGCGTGTGCATCAGCGTGTTTATCAGTGTGGTTACCGTGAAGCTAGTGTTTGTGATAGTGTGTTTATTCTGATGCTAGTTTGTGCATCAGTGTGTTTACTGTAAAGGTAGTTTGTGTGTTAGCATGTTTATGTAATGCTAGTTTGGGCATTAGCATGTTTACGTAATGCTAGTTTGTGCGTTAGCATGTTTATGTAATGCTAGTTTGTGCGTTAGCATGTTTACGTAATGCTAGTTTGTGCGTTAGCATGTTTACGTAATGCTAGTTTGTGCGTTAGCATGTTTACGTAATGCTAGTTTGTGCGTTAGCATGTTTATGTAATGCTAGTTTGTGCGTTAGCATGTTTACGTAATGCTAGTTTGTGCGTTAGCATGTTTACGTAATGCTAGTTTGTGCGTTAGCATGTTTACGTAATGCTAGTTTGTGCGTTAGCATGTTTACGTAACGCTAGTTTGTGCGTTAGCATGTTTATGTAATGCTAGTTTGTGCATTAGCATGTTTACGTAATGCTAGTTTGTGTGTTGGCATGTTTGCAAAATGCTAGTTTGTGCGTTAGCATGTTTACGTAATGCTAGTTTGTGTGTCATTGTGTTTACTATAAAACTAGTTGGTGTGTTAACATGTTTACACACCAGCCAGTTTTATAATAAAGGTACTGTAAATGAAGTTTTTGTGTTAGCATGTTCACTGTAGCGCTAGTTAATGAATAAGTCTTTCTAGATTTTCTCACAATCAGATTTGAGGCGATAGTCATGAGGGAGAGACTAACAGAGACGCAGCAGGAATGAGAATGAAGCCGAGAGACAGAAGAGAAAACAATGGAGTGGAGAGATATAACATTCAGGAGAGAGTGATAGAGAAGGAAACAAAGACAGAGAGTAAAATCTGTCAGTTTTGTCTCTGTGGGCCACTCTGCTGTTCACCAATCGTTTATCACTCAGGCTAATTCTCCTCCTTGGCAGCGGAGCAAATCTCAGATGCCAGGGCAGCCATGTTGTCCTGTATGGGGCTCCTGCCACCGTTTGGGGTGATGGATTGTTATTTTAGGATCAACTCTTCCGACCCTCAGGACCTGCGTGACTTTGTGACCTTAAAAAATCTGTGACCTTGTAAAATATCTGGCTGCTGCACAGTGCAGTGCGCGCTCTAGTGCCTTGTGCCACCATCTTCCCTTCATCTCCCTGTTCTGTGTATTTTGCATTGTACTAAAAACACAAACCACAGTTACAGTAAAGACACTAACATTCAATTCCATTTTAATTATATAGGGCTTTTAAGAGTGAGAAACAAAGAGTTTATATCATAATGATTATTGTATATATTGTATATTATAATAATAATAATAATAATAATAATAATAATTGTCCCTGATGAGCAAGTCAAGGCAAGAAACCAGACTCAGCAGGGAACCCATCATCATTTGGGTGATAACATGCAAGCTAGCCTTATAGTAAACACATTAACACACAAACTAGTGTTATAGTAAACATGCTAACACAACGTAGCATTATAATAAACACATACACAAATTAGACTTATAATAAATATGCATTAAACACACTAACACGCAAACATTATAATAAACACATACACGAACTAGCGCTATAGTAAACATGCTAACACACAAACTAGCATTATAGTAAACATGCTAACACACAAACTAGCATTATAGTAAACATGCTAACACACAAACTAGCATTAAGGTAAATATGCACACAAACACACAAACTACTATTATTACTAGCATTTCTCTCTTTATAGATTTCTTTTTATTCCCTCCTTTTATCTTTTCTCCGTCTCCTTGACTTTCTCCTCTTCCTTTTACATTTCCTTCACTCCCTCTCCTCCTCACTCTGTCCATGATGGAGTGATTGTCTCCATTCTTTCACATCAGTTTGCTGATGTCTGCTACATGATGGAGAACGCGATGACACACACACACACACACACACACACACACACACACACACACACACACACACACACACCTAAGTAAGTACCACTTAGCGAGGTGCTATTTCTCTGAACAATGCCTGTAATCTCCACTCTCTCTGGCTAATCATCTACTCCACTCTCTCAGAGGTGTGAAGGCTGCGGCCGCTGCTCTGAACCTTACACACTCCTCACACACTTCTCTCCATGCCTCTTCACACGCACACACACACACACACACACACACACACACACACACACACACACACACACACACACAGGGCCATTCGGCAGTGTTTAGTATGCGCGAGTCGTGCTGCCACAGTTACAAATCCTTCAGAATGACACGGCAGATTAGCCCGAGTTACAGATTCACGAAGACTGAATTCCTGAATATCGCACAGTTTGGAGGATATTAATAATCTCACAAATCACATCAGTCTCTTCCCGTCAACTGTTAAAATAAAAAATAATAAACAATCAGGTAATACTAGTTTGCATTTTAAATGTAAAAGTTTTATGATGATGATACAGTACTGTATTTCACATTTAATTTATTTCCTATAAAGTGACATGAGGTTTAAAATATTTATACCACGAGTTCACATTTGGATTTCTACTTTACGACTAGTTTATGTTTCAACTCTTCACTATTAAGCTGTTATCTGTAACACTAGTTCACTATTAGGTTGTTCATTAGAACACCATTAGGTTGTTTACTAAACCACTAGTTCACTATTTTGTTGTTTACTTTAACTAGTACCCTAGTAGCAATAATAACCACTATTTTGTTAGCTGTATAGTTAGTTTATAACTATTAAGGTGCTCACTATATCACTAGTTCATATTTAAACCATTTTTTTATGTTGCTAGTTCACCTTTAAGATGTTTACGTTAACATTAGTTCAATTAGTCAATATTAGATTCTATCATATTATATTTCATTATATATTAATAGTATATACTGTATATATAATATTATAATGCAATTTCATATGCAAGTTGCTAACGCTAACACTAGTGAACTGTAACTGATCACTGAAGCAGGTTGTGTTACCTGTCTTGTATGCCACAGATGTCGATTTGGAGCTGGCTGTAATTACCCAGAAGGCCTTTCTGCACACTGTACAAGTCAACGGGCTGGTTGTTGAGGATGATGGAGCGCATGCAGCCCTGAAAGGCCAGCGTGGGGTTGCGACAATCCTGACTGGCTGAAGCTGTTGGGCATCCTGGGGAGAAACATAATAAAATAAAATCTAGCTCCTGTTTTTCAATAAAATATCACAGTCAAGACATGATATTACTAATATGAGATGATTGAAAAGGGGCGGGGCTTCCAGTGCATCAGGATTGGTTGGTACAGTAAGTGCATTTATTTGACACATAACACTACGGTAGTGCACCTGAAACGCTTGTGTGCTCTCGTGAGACGCTCGCGCGCAGTTCGCCGCGGCCCTGAGGAGCGAGTATCAGGTCAGGACGCTGAGGTTTGGCTTAGTGGGTGTAAGTGTTTTTTTTTAGCTATATTTATCTCCAGCGCGGCCGCGCCATCGCTCTCTGTAACACAACGCTGCAAAGTGCCACTTTTCATTTCCCCGTCGCAGCATCGCAAAGCCGTGACACTGTAGAACGCCATCTGCTCTTCCACTGATTAAGCAATAAACACTGTAAGCAATACTCTCTCTCCCCCTCTCTCTCTCTCTAAAACACACACACACAGACACACACACACACATTTACAGCTCTGTTCTCATGACATTAGCATACACTCAGAGCTGCGTGACTCCTGTCAGTTTATTTCTCCCCATTTAACAGAAAGCAGGTGTAATCTGTAAAGTTGTTAGTGCTCAGTGATGCGTGTTGCAGATGAAGTGTGTGTTAGTGTTCACACTAGTGCACCGGGTAATAAAGATACAAGAGTGGTAGGATGAATTTCTTTACAAATATAAAAGAAGAATCCGTGTTAACCTCACTTTTAACGCTTTTAACTTCTAACGCTTTAACATATTTTTTTTTCTGACTCGTCTCTACAACCTGAGAGAATGACTAGCTTTTCAAAACACTGATTTGATAAAAAATTAGTACTGTGTTAGTTAGCAACGTCAACTCGCTAGCACTTCTTCACTGCTTCTTCTTCTTTTCTAGTACGATCCATAGCAGCAATTCCATTGCATGTGTATTAGCATTAGCACACAGGCCCTCACCTCCGATGATGACGGTGCTCCCGTGCTGTGTGTGATGTCCGAGCATCATGCTGGATGGAGACTCGTTGTCCACGGAGACAGAAGCCTGATGTCCGTTCAGCTGTACTGAGACGGAGTGCCAGAGTCCATCGCTCAGACTGCGGCCTGCAGGAGGACACGCATGGGATGTTAGCATGCTAATAATATCATACTTTATCGTCCGTCATAATGCTCTCTCTCTTTCTCTCGCACACACACACACACACACACACACACACACACACACACACACTGCTGACCGACGGTGATCTCGGAGCTCTGCAGTGCTGATCGGTGGTGTGTTAGCCTTAGTTGTGTGTCGCTCAGCAGCAGAAGAAGTTTTTCTGCCCCCTGCAGGGCGATCCACATGAGCATGGCGTCTCGGTTCCACGTACGAAACTGGAAGCTTGCACTCCACCCTGACGTCTCGACATCATCCATCTGCACTGTCACCGGAACCAGAAGGAAGCTGCTGCTGGAGCTGAGGAACGTGGCTGAGACCGATGGAGGCTCTGAGCAGGAAAAGGTCACGTTACCCTGAAGCACACACACACACACACACACACACACACACACACACAAATACACACAAGAACACAAATCAGAGAAACTATTCATAATGATAGTTACATAATCATCTACAGTGGAACCTTGGATTACGAGCATAATTCGTTCCGGAAGCGGGCTCGTGTTCCAAAACACTCGTAAACCAAATTGAATTTTCCCATAAGAAATAATGAAAACTCAAATTATTCATTCTACAGCCCAAAACAATAAATACATAAAAATAATTCATACAATATATAAAGTAAAAATAAAACAAATTAACCTGCACCTAATATAAAAAATAAATAAATAAATCCAGAAAGATAAGTGTTTCCATTTGTGCACGCAATCGCTGTGTTTTTGTATGTGTGTGTGTGGAATTAGCCCCTCGCCTCGTCTTAAACAGTAAAACTCCTCCTCTCTCCCCCCACCTCGCTTTTTAAGTTTCGCAACTAACATACACAATGCAAACACTGTTTTAACGGGAAAATAATCTCTCTAATGATACTCGCGTGAGCAGACTAACGGAATCTCTGCTGTAAAGTAAAAAATAAAAAACAACAAATGAACCAGCACCTTACCTTTGAAAAGAATCGAGTTTTCTTTCTCTAAATAAAGCGCGTGTGCAGCCGGGGAGTGTGTGTGTGTGTGTGTGTGTGTGTGTGTGTGTGTGTGTGTGTGTGTGTGTGTGTGTGCGTGTCAAATTACGCGCGCGCACATACAAAGTACACATGAGTACACATGAGTAAAGTGTGTATGTGTGTCGCACACACATTGGATTACCCATAATTCCGCAGCGCAAGAGAGAGAAAATTAGTTGGCTCAGTTGTGATCACTTGCCGCTCGGTGACAAAATAAGAGTCACATGCGTGATACATGATACTCGGCGCTCGTAAACTAATACTTGCTCGGTTTCCAATTAAAAATCTATTAAAAATCTTTGCTCGGTTTGCGGAACACTCGTAAACAACGTTACTCGTAATCCGAGGTTCCACTGTATGTAACATGGCATAATTGGGTTCAAATGTTTCTACACCCTTAGTGTAATAACACACATTTGGAAAAATACAGACTTGGTACAAGTAATCAAACCCTTTGTTCTGACACTTGCAGACGCTCTGTGACTAACTGACTTTATGGGACATAATTAGACGCACCTGTCTACATACAGTAAGGTCTGACAGTGGACACAAAGATTGAACTATTTGGAATCAGGAACTCAGGCTATCAGTGCGATGATCTGAAAACTTTCCATCACCACTGTACAGTACATATACAGCTCGGGGAAAAACACTGGGGAGTCCGAGGCTATTCTTCTTCTTAAATCATCATTTCTATATACAGTATGTAATATCCGTCAACCGTTCCATTCCAGCATCTGCTGACTTCCAGGACGATCGTACTTCATTGTGCTTCATGAGGAAATAATTATCTGATCACCTGAATCAAATCACATTTAATGAGCAAAAGTATAAAAGACTCTGCTGTGATCATCACTCTCCTCTGCCAGGGTGACCAGCAGGATGGCAAAAAAACAGTGCTTGCACTTCAAAGTAATTGGCATTTTAAAAATAACCACTGACCATGCCACGAAGTTGAAAAGAAAAGTTTTAAATGAGGAAAAGAAGGGTTTACATGGAGACAAGAAGCACCAGGTTGCTTTCATCCTTAAAAAAAAACTTCAAAGATGGCAGTACAAAAGGACAAGGTCAAGGAGTAGACACGGGGACAACGAAGCTACAGACTGGCCGAGAGCAAACACCAATCTGTGCTGACAGGGATGAGCGGAAACTTGTTCGAATGTCACTCAGCAACCGTAGGATGACATCAAGCAAATGACATTGAGAAGTTGAAATTGTAACTTCAAGCACAGAGGCAAACTGAAGTTGGGGTGAAGTGCAATGTGAGGATGGTTTGAATCAGCCTCCTAGAGGAAAAAAAAAGAGAAAAAAGCTCTCGATGAGATGAGAAGCACAGAAGAGCCAGGCTGAGGTTTGTAAAAGATGACAGGAACTGAAGAGAACTGGAGTAAGTTCGTTTGATGAGTACAGTCCTCAGCTTTCGTCAACACCTGGTCGCCTTATGTTTAGACAGAAACTTGGAGAGACCTACAAGCCACAGAGTCTTACACCACCTGTGAAATGTGGAGGGGGATCTGGGAGCTCTCCAGCAAGGCTGGAATCAGGCCGATGGGACTTGTTGAAGCTCCATGACAATGCTCCATGCCACACTGCCGGGTCAGTCAAGGTGTGACCGCAGGATCAAGACCCTCGCATGACCCGCCCAATCTCCAGATCTGAACCCCAATGAAAACCTCTGGAATGTGATCAAGAGGATGATGGATGGTCAGAATCCATCAAACGAAGCTGAGCTGCAAGATGAAGTCATGAGGACACTCGACGTTGATGTGAGAGACCATGGAGAACATACTGAGACACATGAAAAATCAAAATGATTGCAAATCAGGGTTATTCCACCAAACACTGATTTAATGTTGAAACATCAGCACCAGATTGTTTAAAAATGAACATGGACTTGTTTGCTTCTTGTTTTGCATTACGTAAGCTGTGCACACACTAAGTCTTTATTGTTATTTTGATGTGCTGTAATTTTCTTTAAAAAAATGTTTATTTCATTTAACAGTGAGCTGTATACACTATATGGACAAAAATATTTCTCCAAACCTGTCAATTATTCATCCACAGCGACGGACACTCTTAATGCTTCAGCATACCAGGACATCTTGGACAATGCTACACTTCCAACTTTGTGGCGACAGTTGGGTGAAGAACCTTTTTTATCCCAACATGACGCCGCCCCGGTGCACAAAGCAATGACTATACAGACATGGTTTGAAGGGTTCGGTGTGGAAGGACTCGAGCGGCCCAAACACCGAGCCCTGAGACCTCAAACCCCATCAGCACCTTTGGGATGAACTGGAATGGAGAGCCAGGCCTTCTTATCCAACATCATAAACACTCTACAGAATGAACTGGCACGGATTCACACAGAAACAAGAAGAGTGGAAGCTGTTATAGCTGCAGAAGGCGGGCGGAGTCCATATTGAAGTTCATGTATTTCTTTGTAGATTTGGCCAAATACTGTATGTTCATCCATATAGTTATTCATTTAACAGAATCTTATTGGAAATCAAACACCGCTTCATTTTCCTGAATGAAGATATTCAATTAAACACATTAAACATATAAAACATTGTTAAAGTTTCATGTTTGTTATCACCTCTCTATTTAGCAGTTTAGAGAAATTACAACAACAAAAAAAGGCTCGACATATTCTCCGAAGGTTTTTAGAATCTTTCAGTCATGAAACATTTCTGTCCGATCTGTCATCTTTCTCTCTCTCCCTCTCGGCTGTGGCACGAGGCTCCGTTTCCTCCCGCTAATTGGAGTTTAAAAACCCCTGAGAGAGTCGTCCATTACTCACACTGAGTAAAAACCCTCCGTAATCGCCATCTCAGGAAAAACTCATCAGATCAAAAGCCGCTCTTATCAGACACCTCCGGATCTGCCCGTTTTAAGGATTTCTGCACATGTTAAGAATTACTGGCTCTACCACTACAAAGCAAATCATCTCACTGAGATTGATCAGAGAACAGGAAGTCCACTACCGAGGAAACAGGATTATAAAATTGCTCACCACGCTGTAGATCTGTGGTTTCTTGCGCTTGGCCAGGTCGATGATGTTCACGCCGTTATAGTAGAGGTTTTCCAAACAACCTTGGAAGTTCTTGCGCAGGAACGTTCCGGGTTTTCCAGGCAAAGGAACGCCGCCGATACTGAGCTTTGTGAAACCAAGAAGATACGAACAAAACGGGCAATAAAAAATTCAGAAAATGTAAAATAAACTGAAATTTATAGATGTTCAAATTTTAATATGACGTTTACTCCTCTCTCTATATTCCTGCCTGTGCCAATTTAGCTTGTGTTTAATCGTACACACAGTAGCATACAGCTACAAGCTAACTAGCAATGTTAATACCTACAGTACACCCCATCAGAACATGGTCTTGGGAAGAAAAAAAAACACCTTTGTAAGTTGTTTCAATACATTGTTAGCTCAGGAATTTTCTTAAACAATTTGTAAGAAGTTTAGTTAGTACCAGATAGTTAGTTAGCTACTACTTGATCAACAAGGAGAAATGAGAATCGCTAAATTTACCGCTAAACAGTAAATGCATAAACAATTGCTAAATTTGTAAATAAAATACATTTCTTTAAAGAAATGTCAAGTTAACATTGAGATTTAAATACACTTTACTTACATTTTTTTTGTCTAATTTGTCTTTCACAATAATTTTTTTTTTTTACGGGGTCATTTTTCCCCGATTTTCTCCCTTATTTAGTCGTGTCCAATTCCTCCCCGTCACTAGGGGGCTCCACATTAAGCCTACTACTACCACTCAGCCGGGTGGGCCGAAGACTAGGTTACAGCATCACCCGGGAATCAAACTCGCGATCTCCAGATGATAGGGCGAGAACTTTACCACTGCGCCACCCCACAATATACTTATTAATTTATTTAAAATCTTAATAATGATATCTGATCATCTTAATACCTTTCAAATTCCAAATGGTTGAAAAGTCACTTCATTGTAAAAGTATCAATGTAAGTTTAATGTCATAGCAATACAAACGTTTTCATGCTTTGGATCCACTTCATTCCTCATGGAACACTACAGAGCAATTGATAAAGACCTCCTATTTAAAGTTGCAGTGTTAGCTAGAGGATGTTTTAATGTGTTTGTTTTTTTTTTAAGCATAGTATACCTCAATCGAGTGGTAGAGATGCCTCAAGCATGTTACACATTGTTCAATATTATACACTGGCTCAAAATGTGCTCTGCCTAAGAGTCAGTTAATAAAATCAAGCGCTCACTTCATAGTCAACTTCCAGAGAGTCCCCTATTCCCCCGTAACGGACATGGCGTGTCATGCGGTCGAGCGTGAAGTTGATCTGCTTGTTAAAGCGCTCGATCAGGACAGAGTGCCAGTGCTGATCATCCACGAGACTTCCCAGAGAGACGGAGACGTGAGCGGTACTGGGACGCGCCTTAGCGTCATCTACAGTGATAGACCAAGACAAGTGAGAATATATACTGTACGTTTTTGAAACTGATATGAGCTTAATCGGGTTTTTATGACAAAAAAAGAAAAGAAATTAATTATGGGTGTGATTCATATGTATGTTTTAGGGAAATAATAAACACATTTTGACCAATCAGAATCAGGAATACAGGAGCGGTGTGGATTAACCAAAAAAAACTGTATAAACGAATGCGTGTGGAGTTTCTGTGACCTTGTGTGACCTCTGCTGTTAAAATGTGATGGCTGGGGGTTAAGATTCAGTGGAGGGGAAGATTACAAAGGAATAAGGAGAGAGAGAGAGAGAGAGACGAGAGGTTTGAAGAGCGGAAAAAATGACAAGCAGAGATATTTCACAGCTGCCTGCCGAGCTCACAGCAGAGGAACCGAGCTCCTGGCAGAGAACCAGAGCAAGAGAAGATGTGAGGAAATGCCTGGAGAGATGAACAGAGATGGGATGAAATGAGAAGGAGAATACAAGCGATGGTCTGTCAGAGAGAACAAGTGTGTCTGCTGGATACCACGTTAAACCGCTCAACTAATTCTCATCATGTCCTTTTTTCTCTCTGTTTCATCGGATATAAAATAAATGAGGATCAAAAAAATTTATTTCATTTCCCTACCAATGAACAAACCTTTTCCTTTAAAGCTTGCTGTAACTTAAAACAATGTTCTCGCACAGTTTTTGACTCGGGACTCACCCAGGTTGATGTGTAACGCCAGCCGGCCGCGCTGAAGCTCCAGCGTGATGTAATCTCCTCTCTGACCCTCGCTGTGGACCAGGACGCCGTCCGATCTCACACTCTTAAACTGCAGAGAGATCACGTCCTTCACCGTGCTCATGGACTTCTGATTGAAGCGATACAGCAGGGCACTTCTGCCATCGAAATCAGCCACATCCGACTCTAAGGAACAACAAGGGGCCAGATTATACTCCCTAAATTACAAGTTCTGGGTTCTTTATAGCCTTAAACCATTAAAGCTCAGTCCAATCTGAGCACACAGCTAATTAAGGGGCAGGGCCTAATTTACACACAGAGCTGTTCAGGTAGAATCTGATCTAGAACTAAGGCTAATAAATCAGAATCCAATCTAGGCATTAAGCTACTGTATTTAAGAAGCAGATTCTAATCCAAACTTGAACCTGCTAAAGCTTTACATCTAATCCAAGCATAAATCGACTCCAAGTATATGTGCTACAGGAGCAGAATCTAATCTAAATATAAATACAACAGAGGAGTCGAATCTAATCTAAAAATAAAGATGCTATAAAAGCAGATGGACCAGAACCATCTAATCTAAATATAAAATGATATAGAAGCAGAATCTAATCTAAATATAAAAATTATATTAAATCAGCATCTAATCTACATATAAAGATGATAGAAGAGCAAAATCTAATCTAAACATAAAGATCCCGGAGGAGCAGAATTGAATCTAAGTAGAAAGATGATAGAGAAGCTACTGCATCAGGGGACGTGAAACAGGGCAGGACCCAAGAGCAGACTGTTAGTGTCACGTTGTTCATGGTGTACCTGTCTCGTGACACAGGGAACTGTAATGAATGGAATGCTCTTAGTAACGCGCAGAACGAGATCGGTGCAATTCTGAGTCCATACTCTGTTCATTGCCTAGCGCAGTGAAATCCAGCAGTGAACTGTGAAGTGAGCGATCTCCACTGAATGCCATTACGCGGTGATAACCGGAACGTGAACAGGTCTGTGATGGTACGGTAAGTAGAGCGGCGCAGATCAGAGTCAGTTCCTTCGCGAGCGTCTCGCTGTGATGAGCGCGAGCAACATCTGTACCGCGCAGAGCTGTGTTCAAAGGCGGGGAGAGGAGACGATCAATCCAAGAGCAGCATACATGACGGGATCGGGAAGATGAAGCGTGGGTCAAGAATCCGGGCAGCAGTCAGGGCCGGGTCAAACAAATCCAAAACGATAGACGATAGACGAGATCCGTGAACGAGAAAACAAGGTCCATACACACATCAATCACAATCACAAGAAAACGCACTGGGACGTAAAGCACGGAATAATCTGTGCTGCGCTTCCTTAAATGCCATAATTGCCTTAAAGATGCCAAAGGGGCAGAATCTAATCTAAATATGAAGAGACTAGAGGAGCAGAATCTAATCCAAATTTAAAGATGCCAAAAAGCAGAATCTAATCTAAATATCAGGATGTTATAGAAGCAGAATCTAATCTAAATATAAATATGTTATAGAAGCAGAATCTAATCTAAATATAAAGATGCTATAGAAGCAGAATCTAATCTAAATATAAAGATGCTATAGAAGCAGAATCTAATCTAAATATAAAGATGCTATAGAAGCAGAATCTAATCTAAATATAAAGATGCTATAGAAGCAGAATCTAATCTAAATATAAAGATGCTATAGAAGCAGAATCTAATCTAAATATAAAGATGCTATAGAAGCAGAATCTAATCTAAATATCAGGATG
>QMIH01001214.1:6650-14370 GCA_003987875.1 Clarias batrachus | reverse complement strand
CACACATGACTGGACTCCCACTGAACCCCAGGGAATCGAACCTGGACCCTGGAGGTGCCGGACGTCACACATGACTGGACTCCCACTGAACCCCAGGGAATCGAACCTGGACCCTGGAGGTGCCGGACGTCAGTGATAACCACGACACCACCACCACCACGCCGCCTGCCATCCATCCATCATCCATCATCCATCATCCATCTATTTATCAGCCCTCCATCCTTCCACCCCTCAATTCTCCCATCTATCCATCCACAATATTCATATTCCCATGATCGCATGTTTTCACCCCCCAACCATCCGTGTGTCTGTCTGTCCTTTCATGTGTGAGAAAGAGAGAAGTGTCTTTCCTCTTAATGTTTGCTTCTGAGGACAAATTGGTCTCAAAAGTCATCCAAATGTTCTCCATTCCTCATCTGCTCTGACGGGTGTGTGTGTGTGTGTGTGTGTGTGTGTGTGTGTGTGTGTGTGTGTGTGTGTGTGTGCGCGCGCACATGCATTAAGGAAGCCTTGATGTAGATAAATCACATTGTGCTTCTTTGTCCTGGTTTATTTAATAACCGTGTTTGATATCGAGCGTGCTGCAGGAGGTCTGCACCCTCCGGAGACGCGCTTTTTTTCTCCGTTTCTTCCCCCTGATTGGTTCATTACAGAGGCATGATGGGATTGATTTTGGCTCCACGCCCCTGCAAATAGCTCCATCGCAGCGCATGGCTCTGAGGTAATCAGGACGGGACACTGGGACAGTGAGGTCATTAATCTGAGACGGCGGTGATGGATAACGCTGAAAATCCAAAATGGCGGCTTACGTCTGAAGCGATGCCTCGTGGGTAATGACATCATATATACAAATTTCACGCAGGCTTACAGCGTCCCGCTTTTTTCTTTTCTTTCTGAAAGTACAAGAATAAATAGCATGTAACGCTGCAGCAGGGGTGCAGAGCCGCGTAACGGCTCACTGTGTAGCTGAATCATTACTGAGTGTAGTCTTTATGCCATGCTGCAAAAAATATTGGCACCCGTCTGCCCCATCCATCCTGAAAGCAGCACTGAGTAAAAGTAATCACACTCGGAAAATGATTCTCATAATTGTTGCTTTGCACAGTTGTTATCTATCCATCCGTTCATTCATCCACCCGTTCGTTCAGTGGTGATCATTGTCTGTAATTTCATTCATCCAATAATGGAACCACACACTGTTCTCCATCCATCCATCTGTTTATCCATCCATCCATTCAACAAACCATCAATTTCTTTTCCATCCATCCATCCATCCATCCATCCATTCAACAAACCATCCATCAGTTCTCCATTAATCTGTCTGTCCATTTATCCATACAATGACACATCCATCTGTCCTCTGCCCATCCAACCACCAATCCATCTGTTTGTTCATTTCTATCCTCTCCATCCATCCATCCATCCAACTACCCATCCATCAGTTCTCCATCCATCAATATATGCGTCCATACACTCTATCATCTGTTCTCCGTTCATTTATCCAACCACTTATCCAAAAATCCATTTATCAGTTCTACATCCATCCATCCATCCATCCATCCATCCAACCACTAATCCAACAGTTATTCTATTCATACATGCGTGCAAGCTCTATTTTAATTCATCTACTCGATATTCCTCAGCTTCTCCCTTATGCTTCTACCCATCCATAAATGAATGTATCCATACATCAGTCCATCCGGTTCCACATTCGTATGCCCATCCACGTTTGTAATTTCATCCATTCATTAGTTGTAATTTCGTTCATATATATGTTGGTTCTTCCAATAAAAAGGCTGAACTTTTAAACTGAACTTCTATCCATCCATCAGTTCCTCCATCACTTCAGCGGTATTGTTCATAGATATATATATACAGTGGGTACGGAAAGTATTCAGACCTCCTTAAATTTTTCATTCTTTGTTATATTGCAGCCGAAGCTAAAATCATTTAAGTTCATTTTTTCCTCATTAATGTTCACACAGCACCGCATATTGACAGAAAAACACGGAATTGTTGACATTTTTGCAGAATTATTAAGAAAGAAAAACTGAAATATCACATGGTCCTAAGTATTCAGACCCTTTGCTGTGACACTCATCTATTTAACTCGGGTGCTGTCCATTTCTTCTGATCATCCTTGAGATGGTTCTACACCTTCATTTGAGTCCAGCTGTGTTTGATTATACTGATTGGACTTGATTAGATGAGCCACACACCTGTCTATATAAGACCTTACAGCTCACAGTGCATGTCAGAGCAAATGAGAATCATGAGGTCAAAGGAACAGCCTGAAGAGCTCAGAGACAGAATTGTGGCAAGGCACAGATCTGGCCAAGGTTACAAACAAATTTCTGCTGCACTTAAGGTTCCTAAGAGCACAGTGGCCTCCATAATCCTTAAATGGAAGACGTTTGAGATGACCAGAACCCTTCCTAGAGCTGGCAGTCCGGCCAAACTGAGCCGTGGTGAGAGAGGTAAAGAAGAACCTAAAGATCACTGTGGCTGAGCTCCAGAGATGCAGTCAGGAGATGGGAGAAAGTTGTAGAAAGTCAACCATCACCGCAGCCCTGAGTGGCCCGATGGAGGGCTCTGCTCAGTGCAAGACACATAAAAGCCTGCATGGAGTTTCCTAAAAACCATCTGAAGGACTCCAACATGGTGAGAAATAAAATTTTCTGGTCTGATGAGACCAAGATGGAACATTTTTGGACTTAATTCCAAGCGGTATGTGTGGAGAAAACCAGGCACTGCTCATCACCTGTCCAATACAGTCCCAACAGTGAAGCATGGTGGTGGCAGCGTCATGCTGTGGGGGTGTTTTTCATATCCTGGACCAAAACCTTCTCCAGAGTGCTCAGGACCTCAGACTGGGCCGAAGGTTCACCTTCCAACAAGACAATGACCCTAAGCACACAGCTAAAATAACGAAGGAGTGGCTTCACAACAACTCCATGACTGTTCTTGAATGGCCCAGCCAGAACCCGGACTTGAACCCAGGTGAGCATTTCTTGAGAGACCTGAAAATGGCTGTCCACCAACGTTTACCATCCAACCTGACAGAACTGGAGAGGATCTGCAAGGAGGAACGGCAGAGGATACACAAATCCAGGTGTGAAAAACTTGTTGCATCCTTCCCAAAAAGACTCATGGCTGCATTAGATCAAAAGGGCGTGTCTACTAAATACTGAGCAAAGGGTCTGAATACTGGGGACCGTGTGATATTTCAACCAGATGTTCGTCTATCATCTACAGTATCTTATACCTGAGCTCCTGTTCTAAGTTCATTTCTGGTCCTCGGTTCTCCCTGGGTTCTACCTTCCTGGAGTGAAAATGTTCTCAGTGTACCCATGTTTTCAAAAGGGTCTGAATACTGGGGACCGTGTGATATTTCAGTTTCTCTTTTTTAATAAATCTGCAAAAATATCAACAATTCTGTGTTTTTCTGTCAATATAACTTAAATGATTTTAGCAAATGGCTGCAATAGAACAAAGAGTGAAAGATTTAAGGGGGTCTCAGTACCCACTGTGTGTGTGTGTATATGTGTATATATATACATATATACTGTATAAAACTTGTCTATTTTAGTTTGGGCTCAGCTCCAGCTCGTCACAGGGGAGTCGGTGTAGCTGTAAATCCATACGTTCTAATTAAATCTGATGTGCTGTGGTGTTTCATTAACACTCCGGCGTGCTGGAGTTCACAGTGTGTCGTTCTCCACACGACTTACAGCCTGCACTCTGGATCTGAGTGTGGAGTGTTAAAAAAAACACACACACACACACACACACACAAGATCCGTCTCACATCACTGCAAACACTTTTTAATCTAGAGTTTAGCGCAGCAGTGAGAGGCGTTTCTAGAATATTTAACGATTTAAAGAGAACTTTCATCTCACCAGCATCTCGCCTCCATATTTCCATGCGGAGTTCAGACGATTTAAGAGGAAACGTAATCCTCTCCTGATTAAACATTAACACACCGCTAACACGCACATCAGTAGCGGCATCTTTACGAAGTGCAAGCGATCCAGTTCACTTCTGCATTATGCCTGAGGTCAGGAACCGAAACTTCACCTGTAGAAGCCTTCAGTACCAAAAAGAGCCACTTCTATCTCATGGTCTCAAGTTCTGATGGTCCGTAGATGTTGATGCTCCTACTGTATGTCCCATGATTCAGGACCAGATGTTCGTCTATCATCTACAGTATCTTATACCTGAGCTCCTGTTCTAAGTTCATTTCTGGTCCTCGGTTCTCCCTGGGTTCTACCTTCCTGGAGTGAAAATGTTCTCAGTGTACCCATGTTTTCAGCTTCCTATGTTCCTTGGACAACCAGGTTTTTTTTTGTGTGTGGTTCCCAGGATGCTTAAACGCGATGTTCCCAGAGTGCACTGCTTTCAGGTCCTCATACTGTGAGGTTCTCACTACATTATTTCTAGACTCCATTGGGTTCCATGAGCCCTACGTCCCTCGTTCTATCTCTCTCTCACTCACAACTCGCACTCGTTCAGTTTTCCATGTTTCTGGGACCCTCAGTTTTTTTCCCAGAATTCTGTTTTTGATGGTCCTGTCGTCCTGCCAGCTACATTTTCAAAAACATTTTTTTCCCCACACTTTTGTGCTCTGCGTTTTTGTACGATTCTCTCCTCTCAGGATAAATTGAGAATCCTAGGTTTTTCTTTTCAAGCCACTACGTTCCCAGAGTTCTGTCCTCTTGTCTGGGAGCGAAACATTCCCAGAGTCCCGATGTGTCCAGGTGTCCACTTTCCTGGAACACATTATTTCATTTTGTTGGATCTGTGTTTGTGTTTTCAGGTTCATGCGCTTCATGTGTTCAGGTCCCCGTATTCCTGTTGGATGACACTTCATTTTCTAGGAGTGTATTTTTCATAGGATGACGGTCACATTGTCTTGAAACACACACACACACACACACACACACACTAATCCTCAGTCTGAACAGTGAAAGTGTCACATGGGTCTCTTGACTTCTCCAGACGAGAGACAGAGGGAGAACGTCAGAGGAACAAGGACTCAGTGGGGAGTGTGTTCTATCTGTCTACTGCACACTTAATCATTACAGGTGTGTGTGTGTGTGTGTGTGTGTGTGTGTCAGGGAGAAACAGTCACCCTCGAGAGTTTCATGACTAGACTGTTGCTTTTTTACTCTGGTTGAGAGAGAGAGAGAGAGACTGCTATATTTTACTGCATTGAAAGTAAACTCTTTTAGGTCAAGGTGATGAAGGTGACACACACACACACACACACACACACCGTGGCCGTAGCCCTCGTCGGCCCATGTCTCTCGTGAGGGAGTGTAGTGCACTCCAGAGAGGTGTGTTACTGCCCTCAGCGACACCAAAACAATAACGGCTAAAAGGTCGGATTATAAATAAACAACGTCAAAATATTTAAGGAACAGATTTATAATCCTGTCCCTTCTGTGTGTGTGTGTGTGTGTGTGTGTGTGTGCTGGATCCAGTGCTATTCTACAGTATGTGCTGTGCTGCTGAATAATGAATCTGGAAGCCGTAGTGTTTAATTACAGCAGTGCTGAAGGCACTAATCGGAACCCTGCGCTGGATCTCCGCTGCAGCTCTACAGAACTCCACACGGTCCGGAGTAAAACATCGGCTTCCTGAAAACTCTGGACGTTATACGGAGCAGCGCGAAGGCCGAGAAGTCAAGAAGAGGAGAAAACGCAGGACTGCGGTGCAGAGCCGCCACGAACCTTCCGCTAAGGAGCCGTCCTGCGCGTCCCATGAGCCGTTCTGTCCTGGGACACGGTAACACTCGACACGCCGGTGCTCCAAGAACGTGGGGTCGGTGCTCAAAAGTGTCGTGTAAAAGTGAAGCCTCAGATAGGATCATATAACACCACTGGTTATAATACGTAATGCTGCTTTTTTTGTAAATATTCATCGACATTTATCATTTTATCAGATGGACAGAAACACATTTTGCGAAAACACAATTTTATGTAATGTGTACATAATTAATTTTTTTTTTTTAATTGAAATCTTTCAATGATCTTAACTGTGATTTAGATTCCACATGAAAAGACATAAACCTGAACAAGTGTTTGATTCTGAAATGCAACATTGCAGCATGAATTTGACATGGTTACGGACTCTACAGATTTTTTTCGCTTTTTAAAGCTTTTACAAAAATAAATAAATAAATAAATAAATAAATAATTTAAGCAACAATTTTTGCAGCTCATACGCTTCTTGACGTGTACATTAATTTTTAGTATCAATACTCATAAAGAATTAGCAATGATTTGCATTTTTAAATGATTATTGTTTGAAGCGAAACGCTGAAAAAACGGACGTTTTTGCGACATATAAAATCATCTCTCCTAAAATGGCTAAAGTTAGCAACTTGTAATTTTCAGGGGAGCGCGATCGGTCACTTCCATGTTGCAGATAAACTTGACAAGTAGCTTCTTTGGCCCACACACACGTTTTCTGCACTGTATGCATGACATAAAAAGGGTCAGGGCTAGCGCAGTGGTTAAGGCGTTGGACTACGGTTCAGAAGATCCCAGGTTCAAACCTCACAACCACCAAGTTGCCACTGTTGGGCCCTTGAGCGAGGCCCTTAACCCTCAATTGCTCAGATGTACTGAGATCAAAATGTAAGTCGCTCTGGATAAGGGTGTGTGCCAAATGCCTAGATGTAGATGTAATAACATCAGCACCAGTACTGGGTTTTGTCCCGTATGGTACTGTGGTATAAATGAACTTGCTCCATCCATTGAATACACAACAGCGCAATACTGAACACGGAGAGGTAAAAATAAACAATATTCATTGACTGTCCTCTAAATCCTGACATGATAAACTTATGTTTGAAACTCCGTGCGGTTTCACGTGAGCACACGGGCCACACACACACACCAGCCATGTGCAGGTCAACTCGGCGTAACATTTCGTCCTGATCACAGTGATTTCCTTTCGTGAGGCATTAACTACACACTCTCACAAGCTTGAAAGATGTTGTTGCCTAGCAACGATACGATGCTAAAGATACCGTATTGATTGGAAAACTGCGCCGTGCCACGCTGCGATTCTGCACATCGTGGTGCGAGCGGTCGGGGAATGAGAGACAGGCTAGGTCGGCTAATCACTGTCTTGTTTTAGAGTTACGAGCAGCTATGAGGAACATCATCATGTCGTCTGCTCTGATTCTAACGCCGTTTCCTGCTGGAAAGCACATCGTGTTGCTCGTGAACATGTTGCACAATCTTTTTCAAGCTGCGACCTAAACACAGTTGCCCGTTGGTGTTTTCAAACATAATAAGCAGTTGTGCTTCTGTGAGTCATATAGCATATAGTGTTCACATTTTACATTACATTTAAAGTGAACCTTTTGTTTGGGGAGGGATTGGGATTCTATTCATCCTTTGAATACTTTCTAATGTTGGATCCTGGCCAGACCAGTAGGGGGCAGTAGCGGCGTGTTTGTGATCCGGAAAATGCCTTGTCACTGTCACAGCCTGCTTCTCATCGTTCTGCCGACAGCGGCCTGTCTGACCACAACAAGAGCTTCTCCCACATCATTCCTCCTGTTAAACAGCGCGCTTATACCTTCTGCTCATCCTGCCATCTGGGACCAGCAACGCTTCACCCTAACTTTTGTCAAGCACAGTGTCTGGGTACGGCCGACATGCTGTCTAGCATGACACAGACAGACCAAGAGGCAAGAGAACCGGG
>QMIH01001213.1:139274-165918 GCA_003987875.1 Clarias batrachus | reverse complement strand
CACACACACGCACACACACACACACACACACACACACACACACACACACACACACACTGAGAGAGAGCTTCATCCCTCATTGAGTCCCATCACTCTCACTCCCCCTTGCTTTCTTCCGCTCCTCCTCTCCTCCTTTCTGTTCTCTCCCCCTCTGCCCCCACCTCTTGTCGCTGCCGGGTGTTGGGAGGTGCTGACAGTTGTATTAGCAGTCGATTGCAGGGTCACTCACACTCAGCTCCTCCGAGGTTCAACTCAACCACACAGAACAGTACAGTACAGAACAGAAGAGCACAGCTGAGCAGGGAAGCTGAGAGCGAAAGAGAGAGAGAGAGAGAGAGAGAGTGAGAGCCCCAAGCAAATATTTCCCACTGGTGCTTTTTTATTTTATTTTTTTGCACACTGAAAACCTTCACATAGCACCAAACTAAGAAAGAAGAAAGATTCAACGGTTCTTCAGCTTCCGAGTACAAAGAAATCTGTTTGGAAACGGAAGAGATTCTTAGAAGGTCTCCCATCCCAACATCACCCCTCCCCCACCCAAACCAAAAAAAAAGAGAAAGTCACTGAAAAACTGAGAGGATGTTACGTCCAGAACAGACGTGTATTTAATCCAGAGCAGCTTGCTTTGAGAGATTGTCTTTCCACAACTAAGCTGTGGTTTGTTCATACACACAGTGATGAGCACACAGTCCAACAGTTATCTATTTATTTATTTATTTAGTCTGCACGGAAACGGCACGTTTTTTTTTATTCCCCCCCTTAGGCTTTCTAAGTCTACATCAACCACCGGAGCAACATCGGCACTGCATACAGTACATTTGAATGATGCCTCTAGGTTCGACACAGCACTGAAGAACACAACGAAAGGACGAGGTAACTAAGCGCTGTGAGGAGTTTAATAACGGGCATCATTTAGCTGGACTACAAGGTACATTGTAACAGTTCCATAGTTGTGAGCTCGCAGTGATTACCATTGCAATGCTTGAATGCTAACAGGAAGAGAGAAGAAAAACCAACACAGTGAATTGTACAGCTGCCAGCCAGCATCTGTCCCTATACAAAAGAAAATAATATATTCATACCATGAGGTGATAATATYATCTGAAAAAGCAGTTGAATCACTTTAAAGACTGGTATTTTTTCCATAATATTCGCAGTAGTGTTTAAGTGGTTTAAGAAATAATGAGCAGTTAAGCAAAAATAAGTTTTGCCTCTTATTTTAAGTTGCTTCCTCCTTCTTCTTTTCCTTACTTTTTACACTGCCAACAAGCACTAGCAGTACCGCTACAAACACTAGTGCTGCTTTGAGAGTTTTCAGAGATGAGGGGAAAAGGGCCTAAAGCCCACCATTTACTTTAAGTGAAAAAGTGTGAAAACTGGTCGTTTGGTGCATGTTAAATAGGCATCAGATTAGTTTGACAGCAGAATAGAGATACAAGGTAAGTATACTAGCTACATACACCGAAAACCATTCCAAGTCAGTCTGATCCAGTTTCACAGAAAAGCCCCCCCCCCCATTATAGAAAGGCTCTAGAACACCCACTGAATCTCCAGCCTGCCATGCACGGGCCGAGCAAGGCGACGAGCCCAAGGCCACCGACCCAGCCTCCAAAATTCCCAGTTCTTAATCTGATGACGTACCCATGGGATACGGCAGACRAACAAGTCGAATCCATGGAAGTCTCAACACGCAACCCAGAGCATCCAAAGGATCTGCCGCTAATRTCCTGATGCCAGACAGCATAGCACATCCCCAGAAACCATTTGAAGAGACTAGAGAAACCTAGGTGTTTTTAATGTTATGGCTGATCGGTGCACACATTTAGAAAAATTTTGATGTTTGAGCTCAGGTGTTGTGACAGAGGTTATATGTAACTGAATGACATTTTTGTTTCACAGTCTTTTTATTTCATTTCATTTTTGTTTTCAATCAAGGCAAGTTCCTTTACACAGTACATTTGCATAAACAAATGCAATTTAAATGGCTTGAGATAAAAAAAAGAGTGCAATTTAGCCACAAAGAGCAAAGAGATGACAAAGAGCAATAAAAGTTGAAAAAGAAACTTAAAGGTTCATTAAACAAAAAGTTCAAATTAAAGTGCAAACGACAATAAAGTTTAGCATAAGCATGTGAATTAAAAGCTTGATTAAACCAATCCATTTAATAAAGAAGTAATGTTGTGGTTAGTCTTTCGACTGCTCCCATCGAGGGGTCGCAACAGTGGACCGTCCGATCCTCACAACAACTTGGCATAGGTTTTTACGCCGGATACCCTTCCTAACACAACCCTCCCATTTTATCCGGGCCTGGGACTGGCATTGCATCCAGTAGCTGGGGTTTGGCCACTGGCTGGGAATTGAACTATCTATTTAGGTCTTCTAATGTTCTGTTTCAGTTGGGTTCTTTTAAAGGCAGCATGATGACTAAATGCTGCTTCTTCGTGCTTAGGCTTTATCTTAGGCAGAACTAGTTTCTAATGATCTGTGAGTTCTACTTGACTCAAATCACTGAGGCATATCAGATAAATTCACTCATCCTGTGCCATTAAGCGATTTATAGATTAATAATAATATCTTTGTCAATTGGTGGTACATGGGAATGAATTGCAACTAAAGATATGAGGAGGTGAATGAAAGAAAAATGTTTCACCTCACATGCTTGATCCAACAGAGGAATCATTTAAGGCAATTGCTTAAAAATCTAATTTCCAGCAGCACAGTTTCATAGTATTTAGCAGTGTCACAGGGCTTGAATCTCACCTGGTGTGTGCGTGCGTGTGTGGAGTTTGCATTTTCTCCCTGTGCATGGAGGGTTTCCTTCAGGTGCTTTGGGTTTCCCCAGTCCAGAGTCTGGGGTTGGAGGCTGATTGACGTTTCCAAATTTCCCGTAGAGTATGAATGAGCTTGTGAGTGTATACTGTATGTGCGCGCTGGTTGCAAGAGGTTGATGTTCTCAGCAACATGTCTTCCCCATTAGAGCAATGACGTCTTCAGTGAGGATGAAGACAAATCCAGTTTGCACACAGTTGAGAAAATGCTCCTGTCGCTTTGTACGTAGATAATATGGTTGAAGTTGAGACAATGTTTTGGATGTGTAGATAGTACATAAATGACTATCAGTTGGGGCTTTGCCACTTGCTAGTGTGAACACAGGATCACTCAGAGAAGCCTTTCTCCCAATGATAAGTTGAGGTATAACTGGACACGGTCAGTTCTTGGTGCACAGCAGCATTTGGCAGCTGACCGTTTGGTCTGTTACATACAGTATGTGAATTATAAATATTATATCCTGGATATTTAACTGACTCACTACACTCGCTGTGGAAAAAACCTGAAGGATGCAGAAATGTATTTCGGTCCTGAGTAGGGCTTTCCCCATCTTGCTTGAGACTGTGAAATCTCTAAAGCTGTTATTTGTTGCCTCTAAGCCTGTTAGAGTATCTGTGAACTGAAATAAATTCTTTTTTGATTTCCCCATAGGGAACATGCCTATCAGCCACAGAAATGCCTTCATTATTACAGATACTAACCAGAAGATATATACGGCTGTGTCATGTAAAAGCGGTCGCGTCAGTCTCTGTGCTCTACAGTTCCAAATCAACAGGGGATCGGGATGAGAGGAGGTTTTACATAGCTCTGTTGCTCTCGTCATGGTGCCTGTACGTTGACGTGAGGCTCCCGTGAGACTTTCTCAGGCTGTTTGTATGGCCTCAGGCTATACAGAACGTTCTCCATGTCTGTGTCTGCACGTTACGCACAGATACAGTGTACAGTATACATGAAGAAGGCATGCATTCCGTATGTGTGGGTTTTACCACAATGTTCTCGTGAGGCCAATTACGTAGACCTGAGTACCAAGATAATGAAGGAGAAATGAATATTCATTTTCAAGGAAGTAAAAGGTTTCCAACAGCGGAATACACCATTCCTCTGTCATCCTTCGTTGATTTTCATCCATCGCTCGCATTTCTCTCTGATTCATCCTCGGTGCTGTCATAATCGTTCAGTGCGCTTTGTGCTGTTCTCGCTTCACCAAAACCTTTTGTGCAAATGTTAGTCAGCAAAACCAATTAGTGTATGAGTAATTAATAATGTCTTCAAGATATGAGTAAATATCACATGACACAACTGTACGATTATAGTCAGAACAGCTTGTTCATCTTCACAAAAAATCTGACTTTTGACTTTTGACATGATTAATAATTACAACATGATTCAAGATGACGTCTGATAAGGAACTAAATGAGAAAGTTATCTGAGGTGGCAATACGGACAAAAGCTTGTTTTTGAAAAAATGGTGTCTATGAAGAGTTAGGGTTAAGAATGCTGGTGGAGAATATACAATAAAGTTGATGGAAATGGTATGGTATGGTGAGAATGTGTGTTCTAGCCGCTCTGTATTATTACACCTTTCCTGATCCTGGTGTACATGCCAAAATAAGGCATAGAACGTCTGCATTGTACTGATTATTCTGTGTATTTTTCAGTGCAGGTGGTACTAGGTTGCAGAAATGTATATATACATAAATATAAATTGTGACATACTGTACATATATATATGTATGTACAGTATGTCACAAAAGTAAGTACACCCCTCACATATTAGTTATATCTTTTCATAGGACAACACTGCATAAATGACTTTTTGACACGATGAAAAGTAGTCAGTTTTATATGTTTTATATATATAAAACAATGCAATAAAAACACACACTAATATGAAATGTGACAATATGACTCTACTGCAGTATTGCAGTGATATAAAAACTACACCTACCTATACACACTATACACTAAATACTTGTACATTAACACTGACTAGTGCTGCGCGATTAATTGCATAAAAAACAAAATCGGCGTATGGACATGYGCAGYTATTTAAGCAATTTATTACAGGTATTATATGCATATTCAAGAATTTATATAGAGTTTGTCAATATAAATTCCTATAAATAATTAATCAAGTATAAATAAATTTTCATGTGATTAATAAATTTTGGCAAAGATTATTTTAATGAAAACATCTCTTCCATTATTTGTTATTATCCCGGATAAATACGTTTGAATGCAAAATGGTACATTTAATACACAAATTGCAGTTTAAATCGTATAATCGCAAAATGTGTCAAACTAATTGCAATTGTTTTTTTTAACAAATTGGGCAGCCATAACATTGACAAATTTCTTATTATTAATCATAATTATTTCACTTCATGGTAAGAAAATAAAGATCCAGCTGATTTCAGGCAATACTGGAGGGAAAACATGCCAGCAACATGAGTCTGCTACAGCAAGACATGGGGGAAAAACATCACTGGAGAAAAAACATGAATTAAAAAAAAACCTAATTGCTAAATTGTGCCTTTGAATATGTTGGATGACATTTAAAAAGTGATGTAATTCCTACACAGTTCATCTGATAAGCGTTAACATATACCATATATAAAGTCTAAACATTGAGCTCATATTCATAATTAAAATTTCAACGCCAATATATTGCAGTCGGCAGCTTAAATAACAGCGACTTTGTCACTGTTTAAAAATGCATGCGTCTGCCTGTGTACTAACCATTGCTATGAATTATTTGCCATTGAGAAAGTAAACCCACACTCCCAGAAGCTTTGTCGAGAGATTTGTGGGTCACTGACACCACAGCTTGTGTGTCCACCTGCCTGAACACACAGACCCTCTGATCCCGTGTACCAGCCAGCACTGGGCATTACAAAGGGTACAGAAGAGGGTTATGTAGGTGGCATGGGAGTGTCACAGCCCCGACAGTAAGAACACTCGCCGGTACACCCCAGGTGACAGGGCAGCTTCAGAGAGTGTGACTCACTGGTCACTAATGACTCATTGACTGAGCATGCTCCGTGGGCTGCACTGTGGTGTTCTTACTGCCTGTAAGGTGAAAACAGCAGGGGGGTATTGCAAGTCTTAGACAAGCAGGTGTGCATGTGGGTACATGTCCTCTCTCTCTCTCTCTCTCTCTCTCTCTCTCATTTTTTTTTTTCATATTTGCTGATTTCACACACACTGCCTGATCCAGTAAATACTAATTTAATTCAAATACTGTAAATATATGCCTCGGTTTTGAACTCTTTTTCTGTGGCTTGTGTCTAGCTCACCGCAGTGTCGTGTCTCCATATTCATCTATATTCCGCTCACCTCTTTGGCATTATGCTCCTCTGCTCAGTGAAACCATCTCCTTCAGGCGCCACAAAACTGTGATCAAGGGGGAGAAAAAAAAATCATTTTCTGTCGCCCAAAGGTCGGAGGGGGTAGACGTTAGAAGGTAAAGGGGCGAGATGGAGATTTMTTTCTCCTTACTGAAATAGGACAGCTCCAGGTGTCCGGTGGAGATACTGTAGAACAGAGCGAGTATATGAGTGAGACTGTCGAGGATGGGTACTCCAGCCGGCGTCGAGAGTCAGAGAAGAGTGGCGACTTGTCTGGATTTTCTGCTGCCTGATGACATCAACACCTCTTTGCTGCTTAAAGTGCTGACTTTCGAGGGGCCTGTCTCCTCCAATTTGCTCTCAATGTCTCACTCAGACATTTTCTGAAATGGCTCCAGATTGAAGAGTGAGAGGAGGCTTGTGCTTTTTTGGAGGAGGCTGAACTGATTCAAATGTCAGGCTGCCTTAGCTTTTGCATGAGAAAAGCTGGTTATATAACAACTGTGACAAATTCCAAGACGGGCTGTTTACACCATCAGCTGTGACAAAAAAACTGAAGTATTCATATTTTTTTTTTAGGAAATCAGGTCATAGGCGATGGCTCTGTGTCTCACAAAACAATTTCTGTCTGTTCCAGTGAGGTGGTCAGACTCCAGGTGGTCCTGAGCGCSATGGTGGAGAAACAGTGTCTCAAGTCATCTTTAAAGATTTTACCCTTTTAGATCAGGGCTCACACACACATACACACGCGCACACACACACACACATATCTCTGTCCTACTTTTCCCACTCTTTTCCTCCTCCTCAATAACACTGTCACTTCAGGAACAACAAAGGGCTTCAGGATGTCCTCAGCACCATGACAAATATTTAGGTTTTGTTAAGACAGGTGTTTATTCATAATACTGTATAAATCAATAAGCAACAGAGCAAAATAAAAAAAAAAAGAGAGAAAAAAAATATTATAAATTTTTTGATATGCTATGAAAAAAGCATGTAAGTAATGATCACGTCTAGGTGAAAGCATGGGCATTGTGTCTAAACCTGAAAAGTCATCTCTTAATCCATATCCAATCTTTGAGCCATCACAAATAAACACTCGAATAGAGTCCAGCCATGACCTCACTGTTTTTTTTGTTCTTTTTTTATTGAATATCTCAACACTTATTTACTTCTATATATTTATACGAGCTGTTTCACCCCCGATCTTTATTCCGTGTGGTTTTGTCCTTTCAATGTCCTGTTGTTTATAGTGTGTGGAATTTTAAATTATACAATACACGAACGGAGGTGTTTTAAATTCCCACACCACAATATAGTCACGTATTCAAAAACGATTTCGTACTACCGTCTTTAAAAAGCAAGTCCTTAAAAATCTAAATAGCCTGGAGAATTGTCAATGATGGTCCTTCCTCCTTTTTTCAAGGACATGAAGGGAATTCAGACCGCATTACACTTCTTTAGCAGAACTTGAATACATTAAGAAATTTGATGTTTTAAGCATGAGAGGTAAGGAGAATGGTGAACAGGCTAAATAAAAATGTAACAAGTGGATTTCTAGGAAAATTTAGTCGAGTAAGTGTAGTCTGAGATTTTATTTCATTCATTTATTTATTTAGTTTTTTTCTTCTCTGAAATATGTGAAGGTGAAGGTTAACCGTTTAAACTCCCCAGGTCTGGACCTAAATTCCTCACGCATTTAAATAGATACATTTTCTATTAGTTTAATGGCAGTAAAATGATTTCCTGAMTAATATACTTAAATGGACTGGATGGTAAGTTGAGAATGTGAGGTTTAAAGGCTTAAACTTCTAGTAAATCTTCTGTGGATGCGTCCAGAAGATTGGATTTGGAAGATTGGACAGGATAGTGTAGACCGTTTYTGATCCCAATTTAATTCGAGCTTAGAACCAGGACTAAGGTTGCCCTGCATCCAGTGGCTGGGTTTTGGACACTGGCTAGGAATCAAACCCAGTACTTGTCCATGCCAGGTGAGCAACCAACCACCGAGCCACCAGCGCCCATCCTGTCCCCTGGATTATAAGCACATAAAATAGATCAATTAACAACATGAAGCTTGCTGCTTTCATGCCTACACAACATTCCATACACTTTCATATTATTACACTTTTATACCTTGGAGTTATAATTTTAAACTTCCTGTATTATATACTATATATACACTTCTATTTTAATTCTAATTTAAACTCTAATTTATTCAAACTGGTTTTGAATAATTGTTTATTGTTTTAAAATTGTCATTCTTATATTACTTTTAGTGAAAAGTTTATACATTTATTTTGAATTGAATTGTACTCTCTAGTGCAATTTATTTCATCCCAGTGAAAAATCTTTCTTTTTGGGTGACGGACAGTCGTATAAGCATTTTCCTGCATATCATACTGTGTATGGTTGTGTATGTGACAAATCCAATTAGAACTTGAACCAATTTCAGCAAGAAATCCAACGCCATCGTACCACACAAGCATAAACCAAGCAGCTCCRCCATGCAAATACCAAATATTACAGGATACTGAAATGGACCTGGCTGTATTTAGGCAYGTGGGTGCACCAGCTGAGAGCTGGTAAGTGGCAGGCTGGTGGACTGAATCATGGTGAATCACCCACCAATGTGTAGGCTGTCAGAACAGTCGTGAATGGAAACATGACCTAACTTCTCATAGTGGGAGTGTGTACCCTCTTCCCACCACTTACACAGCACTAACCCACTAATGAACTATTAAAGACAAACTGTTCTTTCTCTCTGAGCGGTGGCATGATGCTGAGGGAGTGCTAAGTGTTTATGTATTTGGGTGGGTTTGCGTGCCCTGAAGTTCAAAGCCATCCTTATGCCAGTATTACTAAGTGTCAATGATGTAATGCATCTGTCTATCTGACTCAAAGGCCAGTCTGGAACACTGATCTGCCCAGCATGTGTGGGGAATATTAATGATATAACAGTGGGACATCTTGTGTGGGTAGTTACGGGTGCATAGGTTGGGCCTTCTGTTTTCAGTCCTTAATTTGCGTTCTGTTTATCCTACTGAATTCTTGCAGTTCTTGACTTAAAGTTGGAGAAAAAAACAAGTGGTCAAGAATTTACAATTTTTGTTCTCACCGTATTTTCTCGAATGCACTGTTTTACTTTTCCATCACCCTACATTTTCTCGTYAGATCAGTATAATAATCAGTGTTGGGGGACGTTACTTTTTAAAGTAACTAATTACATTACAGAATTACTCTCATTAAAAAGTAATCCGTTACATTACTGCGTTACCCTTCTGATAAAAGTAACTAGTTCGAGTACTTTTTCATTGCATGGAAAATGAAAACTCCTTTGTGAGTCCTCATGCATGTTGTTTTAGTCAAGACCTTTATAATTATTCTACCATCATCACTTAGTAAAGTTTAGATCATAAACTGTTAACTACTAACAGCAGGAATAACAGAGGGGGGGGGGCAGTTATTGGGGCTKGTAAGACGACTTACATACACACACATACTAAGGAAATCACTGCTGTCTGGCCCACAGATTACCTGTACATAAATTGTCTGAATAATGGATTTCATATTTATAACATAAACAAATTACATAAATATAACTAAATAACCGAGTACAAATGCTGAACCTAAGTACATTTTTGATGTAACGAATACAAGTACTTTGTACACAACACTGATAGTAATTCCATCCACAGTGTCCTAACCTTAGCGTCTTGCTTTCTTTTTTTTTCTTCTTTCTCTTTCTGTACTATTTCAGATTTTCATCCAGAAAAATCAATATGGATAAGAGGTTTATTCGTCTGTGTGACTATGTTTATATGTGCACGCAATAGATGTTAGGCTGGAGTGCATCAAAGTTGAGCTCGCTCTTATAGGATTGGCTTAAACGCTAGTCACGGAGGAAGTATAGTCAGGCTGGAGTTTTATGAATGAAATAAAAGAAAATGTTGGAAATTATCCAGTTTTCACTGACAATGTGTCAAATTTTTTATGATGCAAATTCACCAAAGAGTTATGTGATCTCCGACCAGGGGCATTCATGTTTTTTTTTTTCCTGACCACATTTTTTTCAAAGTTGACGGTTCAACAGTATGCTTCAACGTTTTAACATTGTGTTGGATAGTTCTATCCCCGATCCCAGTCATTTTAGCATTATCCTAATTTGACCCTACTGTCCATGACCACGRGATGTGTTTTCCGATATGGTTGTTTAATGAATGAGAAGCTACTGTATTAACTCCAGTGCATGGTTTAATTTAAAAGTATACCAGTGATACTTTTTGTTCTGTGATCAGCCTTGTTGATTTAGGATCACTTGCTGAACTTGGGATTGTGGCCTTCTTGAAATAGAATTTTTTAATTTCTTTGGCTTTCCAGCCGTTTTTCAGCCATTTTTCAGTCCTGGCAAAAATGTCCTTCTTTCTCTTTTTTGAGCATTGATGTATTGATAGGGCAGCATGGTTGTTTAGTGGTTAGCACTGTCACCTTGCGCCTCCAGGGTCTGGGTTCGATTCCCACCTCGGGTCTGTGAGTGGGGTGTTTGCATGTTCTTCCCGTGCTTGGTGGGTTTCCTCCAGGTCCCGCGGTTTCATCCCAAAACCCAAAAACATGGAGACAAGGTTCCTTGGCATACCTAGATTGCCCGTAGTGCGTGTGTGTTCGCGCCCATTGATGGATTGCCACCCTGTCCAGGATGTACCCCACATTAAGTCTCCTGGGTATAGCCTTCAGGCCCCTGTGACCCTGTACACAGGAAAAGCAGTATAGAAGATGAATGAATGGTCGAGAATTAAATGGTAGATTTGACTGATTGGCTGATTTGATGTTTATATTATGAAAAATATAGGACTATTCTTTTGGTGTATAATTGAGTTAAAAATGGAGAATTTGCAAAAATACGTGAGCCCAGATCTCATAGAGCAATTCCTCAATTTGCATACCTCCATTTTCCGATAATGTAAATACAGTCAAAATTTTTATAATGCAATTTCAGTGCAATAAAAAAAGATATGACATTAACATTTAATTAATTGTATTATTCATCCATGTAGAAGCCAACTTTTTTATTCTAGCGGACACAAAAGAGAGAAGAGGAGATGCTATCTTAGTCATATACCTATCTTAGTCAATACCTATCTTGATTTTGCATGGCATGTTGATTATTTCAACAACTTTAGACCGTTTACCTTTTGAAACCATAGCATATGACTGCTTGTTCAGCTTATCTATTATATCTGGACAAATTAACCAAAATATTCATTAACTCTGTCACTTAAAATAGCATAATGAAAGCGGGGCAAAGTACTGTGCACATGACCTCAATTTTGTATCTCATTGTTTCATGCATCCGATTTGCCACATCAGCACAGCAAATAAAATAAAATAAAATAAAAAATGAATAAAAGAGAAGAATAATTGTGACTTTATGACTGCTTCTCTCATTTCTGCAGTTTCGTTTCTGCCTAAGCTTCCTTCTGCTTTTTGCTGACAATACAAAATATTGGGCTACTTCTAATTCATCTTGCTATAACCAGAACCTTTTTAAATTAAGTGCTGTTTTATAGGCTGGTAGGGTGGATTCATAAGAATTTTAATCATTTAATTGCAGTGAATATATTTAAAATATATCAGACAGCCACTACTAGATGTTCATTTGCATCCGTGCTTACTCATTCAGTCTAAACTGTATTTTATCTCTTGTTTTTATACTTTTGTGCTGCATCATATTACATCTATTTACTGTAGATGCAACTAAATAAAAAAGCAGTCCAAAAATGTATGGCAACCTCACAGGCATGAACAGCATATTAGTAATTCTAACAAAAAATCTAATTAAATATCTCCATAATACAAGTCTGAATATGGATATGGAACTTTTGAACTTAATGCAAACGCATCATCTGAAACCCTGGAATTACAAATCGTGTATTAATACCGCTTACTAGAAGCACAACACACTGTTTTGTCTCATTATAGATCATTAAATAGTGTAGTATATTGTATGTATTGATGGGATTATCATTAATTATAGTCCATGATCAGTTGATTTTCTGTGCATTTCAAACAAATCGTTATGAAAAATGGCAATAATTAATCATTTAAAGAAATCTTTAAAACTCGCCATAGTGCATGCCTTTTTTTCCTTGTACTTGACCAAATGCTGTGTAGCAGAAACATGCATGAAGTATGAAAAACATGCATGCACATAATTCCAATACCGGAGCATGCTCACACGCGGTAGACATGTAAATTGGTGGACGATTTATCTAATGGAATAAAATATACTTTAGTTTTAGGAAAAATTATACAAGTAAACCACTAACACTAAGGATAATTTTTAACATGAATGTTATATGCAAAATATGTCATGAGAAGTGTGTATGGTAAATTCTTGTTGGCCAGGAGTGGCACTGTATTACTGCTTTGACATAATCATGTTTCATATTCGTATGTGTCAATATATTTGGTAATAGATGCTTATACGAGTAATCCTTGTTGATGTACATATGTACAGACTGTGTAATGTAGTAATAGAGAATGGTGTGTAAGAAGCATCATACTGTGAAGTTAAACTAATCATTAATGGCTCATCATAGGGGTGGACCATGTGGCAAAAAAACTGTATCAGAAATTGTTTTCCAAATCAGTCGATATTACTAATTATTTTTAATGGGCTATTACAATGCTAGGTTCTTTTTAAATAAACATTAGGAGAAAAAGGTTTAATTAAACCACTTTTTTGTCAAGGCAGCCAAGGATGGAGAGGTATTCACCTTAAATAAATCTTATCTTGAGTCACGTTAAATAATGTAACCAAGTCAAATTTGCAAATTATATATATTGACCGAACATTAATAAGATGTAATAAATCTTAAATACAATGTCATAAATGAACCGAAAAATTTGTTTTCTGCGCTCATCTTCTCCCTCATGTTCCGCTTCTGTTGTTGGGTGTGTCTCATTTCAGGACCGAAGAGTATGTGGTCATAGACCACAAGGAGAAAAAAAAACTAAAATAAATAGTTGCAAATGTTTTATCTTTATTTACATATACATATTTTATTTTTTTTAATATATATTTTTTTAATATCCTTAGGATAGGATGGGGCATGACGCATACACCTTTGCACCCTTCGGTTTCAGGGGAAAGAAGGTTGCATTTGAAAGAGCCTTCAAAACGTGACAGCTGTAGTCGAGACACTATGACGTAAACAACCTTCAAATGCATGCATCCTTCAAAGGACGCGGCTGCCGAAGTGAGACGCGACAGTGGTCTTGCTTTCAACCAGCATTCCTATCAGATTTCTTTTTTTATCTTTATTGAGGAAGTCTATCGCAGTACATATCTTTATCATATCTTTGCAGAGGCCTAGATCATCAATCGGATTACTCAAACAGGTGATCAGTATGGAATAGTAACCGATTCTCATCACTGGTAGCAAGGCGTTATTAGTAGCAAAAACTTTCAACTTTTATTCTTTCAACAACAGCAACAAAAACACACACACACAAATTTCAGAAAACTGAGGTGAAAAGAAATGCCTGCTTTGATTCTGTTGACACTAGAAGACAGGTCTATAGATTTTGTATCAAGATGACTGCTTGACCAAATAATCTACTATTCCTGACTCCACTAGATCTGTGCCACCAGATCAAAGTGACTCCAGACCCACTAGCCCAGAGGCGTCGCATGCAGTGACGGACATATGCTTAGTGTTGAAAGACGGCCTCAGGCCAGAATGCTGTTCATCTGCCACTGTGAATCTTCCATGTGACAGTACATGCCAAGAACTGGCAACATGGCCCGTGGAGTGAATTATGATGGATGCTGACTCTGGAAACCTTGTCCCAGAGGCACACACACACACGCACACACAAAAAAAATGCCCCACAGCACCAACCCTTCTGTTGCTGGAGCTGTAAATAACTGCAAGTCATTACAATATTCTGTAAATCGCAAAAGACGTGTGAAACCTGAATTCAATGTTCCTTGTTCATTATTCTGTTTTGAATATAATAAACTGATTTTGCGCATTTTTGATTGAGAAATCCCCTCCGAATGCTTGTGCGTGTATGCAAACGTTCAGCGGTGCACTCGCATCTATCATTATCAGAAAGGCGCCACTAAGCTGTGAGAAGGGCGCCCGCAGGCACCTGGGGAGAAGGAAACACTATCAGCGCGGCTTCAAACATTACAGATGCGCTATCAAACGTCCTCTAAGCACTCCTCCTGCGAGAGCTATGCGCGACGAGGCGGCAGCTGCTTTTTTGCCTCGCATACACACACATTTTCCCCTTCCGTTCAGCGCCATAGTGAGGGTTAAACACAGTCTATCTTCGGATTCATCTCTACTCTCTCTCATCCTAATTTACGTCTGTCACTCATGTCCTCCGCCTACCCTGAAGAAGCCGAGTAGATATGTCCGGCAGGGCTTGAGAGAAGTGAGGGGCGGGGGTGGACGTGAAATGGTACGGTCTGATAGATGGAGCGGGGGAGAGACGGAGAAGACAGAGTGTGTGAGTGGAATAGCAAAAGAGCCCCGGAGACGAGGGGAAAAGAAGGGGGGACGGGGGAGGGGGGGGGAGGCACAGAGCCAGAAAATTGCCTTGCTTGTTTGGTGATTAGTTTACCTCCTGGGTTCTTCTTTTCTTTCCGTGGTCTTACGCGCCTTTTCTTCTTCACGCTCCTTATGCTTGCTCTCCTGCCCGGATCATCCGCCTATCATTCATTCGGGCCTTGAGTTCTTGAGCTTCCTCAACTTGTCTCAAGGCTGGAACATTGTACTGTACTGTACTCTGGACTCAACGTGGTATCTCATAAGTCTGGGCCTTATATCCCTTTTAAGACAGAAACGGTTGCGTAGCTGCTTCCTAGTCAACTGATATGTAGAGAGAGGAGGAAAAAAATCAGCATAGGTCTTTGTGCAGAACACAGCAATGAAACCAGGCTGTTTACAATGACAAATTACCCACTTATAAATGCAGACACCGGCAAACACTCTGCAAAGTTCGTGTGCCTTGCAGCTCAGAAAAGGGTTTTGCTTGTGGGCTGTCACTGACTGCAGGCCATCTCTCCGAAGCACAAAAACACCAGGAATYAGTTCTTTGTGGAAGAACTTTAACAATAAGCCATCATTTCTATTTACTATCTCCAGTGTCACTATCCTACACTCCAGTTGGGTCACAGTTTCTATAGCTGGCAATCGTCTGGAAGGCAACTAGGTCAAGCTCTGTCTTTTCATCCTGGCTTAGTCAAGCCTCTTGTTTGCTTGATGTGARCTGTCATTCTCCAAAGGAACAATAAAGCATCTCACCCTCTTCCATACAGTATAAATCCCCACTCTCCTACTTTGTGTTTAAAACCAAAAGGACCTGGCTTTTCTCTCTCTCTCTCTCTCTGCTTTGGAATGTTACGCTCCGAAACCATTCACATTGCAAAAATATCGGGTGAATATCTCGAATATAGTTGAATGTAATCTACACTTTCCTAATATTAGAATACAGCAAACCAAGGATAAGATATGAAGATTATTTCTAATCAAATTTTAGGAGTTTTAGGAACTTATTTCTTGAAAGAAGCTAAATTGATTGTAAATAAAATTGTTTTGTACTATTGGCAGTTTTAGTAAGATTTGAATATAAAAAGCTTAATAATCTCATATTTGGTTAATTGTACACTTATTTTAAGAAATTATAGGAAGTATAGCAAGGTGGCGTAGTTGTTTGCACTGTGGCCCTTGCACCTCCAGGGTTCCACCTCAGGGTCTGACCTCGCACCTGGTGGGTTTCCTCCGGGTACTCTCCGGTTCCATCCACTGTCCAAAAGACATGCAGATTAGGCTTTAGGATCCTGCAGATTAGGATTAGCATTCCCAAATTGGCCATAGTCAGTGTGTGTGTGTGTGTGTGTGTGTGTGTGTGTGTGTGTGTGTGTGTGTGTGGGGCAGTGTGCACCCTGTGATGGATTGGTACCCTGTACCTCACCTCGTGCCCTAAGTCTCTTGGGAAAAGCTCCAGACCCTCTGCGACCATGTACAGTATACAGAACAAAGAGGTATAGAGGATGAGTGAATGAAGAGATAGGTTTGCCTTGATTCAAGAATGCAGTCAAACCACACACTAACGGAATCACTGCTGTAAAGTAAAAATAAAACAAATTAATCTGCACTTTACTTTACTAAGACAAGAGGAGAGGAGGAGGGAGGGGGACGGCTTTCACACACAAACACACACACAAACACTAATGGAAACACTGCTCAGTCAGGAATCTTCTTTAACAAGAAACCTCTCTAATGACACTCGCACGTGCGCACACACACTAACGTACACACTAACTGCTTTCTGACAGAAAGACTCTGGATCTTTAACAAGGAACCTCTTTCATGACACTTGCTTTTGCTTAATGTGCGTGCACACACACATGGTCACAATGCTATAGCAAACAGTACATGCGTGCTTGGATGTTGACGCACACGCACTGAAACTGAGCATGGGAGACGGTTACACGTAACCCCGTAGTGCTTAGTAGAAGAACCACTGGCTTAGTTGTGATCACGTGATGCTCGGCAAACAAAGTGCATGCGCACTACTTGTATATCAARAACACGCTTGTCTATTAAGTTCAAATTTATTTTAAAACTTTGCTCGTCTTGCAAAATGCTCACAGACCGTAACTCGCAATCCAAGGTTCCACTTGCTAAGATGCCGTTTTAGCGGGGTTAAAACTAGCAAAATGTCTTTTTTGTTATAAGATGAAAATCATGTTTATCAAAAAAATAAAAACAAAGAGARAAACAAATCTGTGAATCAAAGGATTCGATTKTTTGCAKTCAGTTTTTGATTTGATTCAATACCACTAATGTTTATCATCTGATTTGTGTCTAGGCAGTTATATTTATTACATGTTTTGGAGTATTAAAACTACTAAACGTATTAAATTAACATTAAAATCCTTTTTAACTTGTTGATTGTTTAAATGTCGTGACTCAAAAAACTAATCCACTGATTCAACGACTCGAATTGACCAATAAAACATCACTTTAAAAGCTTAATTCGTTGAACTGCAGAGCCCTAATGTTAAGGTTTTTTACTTTTTAATGATTATATAATCGAATGTTCACATGGAGTGAAAAACAATTCAAATGGGCCACCGTTTCATCACTGTCGTCATCATCATCATTATATTACATTACAAAAATTTCAGGGAACAGAACAAGGTACTATTAATCGTTTTTTTGCTCGCAACAACACAAGTTCTTGGTTGAGATTCAGACATGCAAAGGGTTTGAGACAAGTTCTGGTCAAAACAGAAAATATCTCAAGACCGGGCCCAAGACTCATCTCATCCCACGAGTCTTACAGCCCTAATCACTATACCTTTTCCATTGCGGTGTCAACATACCACAAACCACAAAATGAAGTCACTAACCATTACAGAACATCTAAATCTATAATGGTTGCCATGATATTTCTTCAACAGGGCAAGGAATACCTACAGTAGCAGGTCACATGGGAAACTTGGCCATGTACAGTAAGACCATGTGTGCTCTGTGTGGTGTAGATAAATGGAGCAGTTAACAGGACTCTGAGCACAGTGCTAATCTACAACTCATACTGTATGTATCCAGCCATAGGAGAGGCCTGGTTGAGCCATGGCCACAGTTATTTTGGCTGGAGAACAAATTTAAAAGGGCAAAGCTTCTACCCAATTTGCTGCTATTTGCAACCCCAGGGCAACAATGCTGTGCATGCGCATATTCTGACTGTGATGAAGGAGTAGCATGTAAAAATCTTTTGTAGTTAAGGATTGCTTCTCAAGAACTAGGACACAGGGACAAAGGCAGACAAGCACAGTWAGTCCGAGGTTTGGCATACAGAAGATGTGTAAGGTCTCGAAACAGTTCCATACGTGATGGCAGGGTAATATTTCCTCATTAGGAAAGCGAGCACAACTGTGTGGTGACCATGATGACATGGTTCGAGTCTCTCGTCCCAAACCTTGATGCGAACTCATTAATCAGAGGCTAATATGGCAGTCCGGGTGACAGTGAACGGGAGGTCACGGATGACTGCATGGCCGTAGCTAGCGCTGTCAGATGGAAGCGGTTGTGCTTTCGTCACCGCCACCTCCCCCCTCCTCCTCCTCCTCCTCCTCCTGCCTCTCACGACGAGCCCATGGTCATGTGATCAGCAGCCTTGCCGCCCTCATGAGCAGGCGGTTGCTAATAGTGACAAAATGTGGCCGTGTGGAGCCAGGCAGAGCGTGAGAGACTCAGCTCCACTGATGACTGGGAGAGCTGTGAGACTGTGGGAAACACACACACACACACAAACACACATCCAAGGGAGTCAAGCCTTTGTTTGCAAATATGAAAACAGCTTTACAGGATTCACTGCTAGAAACTCCAGGTCTATTTATTGCATCAGTATCGGATTTAGCGTGCAGATTAATTTAAACAAACCTGACAGTAACATACAGTATGTGTCCAAAAATACCCAGCACATCCTGGAGAGATTTTAGCATTGTTAATTATTTGCGCTGTCACCAAGAGACACTCGTGCTGAGTCCACAGTTCCATTGGTGCATTAGTCACTATTTGACAAAGGAAGTTGTTTACTGCCAGTGAGACCTTTGAGGAGCTGTGGTGCTGTCACAACACTGTCAGTGAAGGTCTAATGTACTTAATCTGCATGTCTCTCTCCTTCTACTCTCATTTTCATTTTCCTGAGGAGTACCTTGTTCCTCTCTCTCTCTCTCTCTCTCTCTCTGTGACAGTGAGACTGGGGGCTTTGTGATTAAATGATCTTGATTACATACTGTAAAAGTGCCTATGTGAAAGGGATTGTGTAGGTAGGAACTTATACACATATCCACATCATGCATGCACAAATATAGGCAGTCTCTTCATTATGGGGAAGAAACCAAGGAGGCTGTCGCAGGTCAACATGTAGTGAGAGGCAATATGAGGGTTTAATAGTTTTATTCATTCAGAATAAAACCATCAGAAATACAGTCCTGATACTATCCCTCAATTCCTCATATTAAATGAAATGATGTAGATGAAATAGCAGAAACTGGAACAAATGTTTGACTGTAACAGACTGTAACAGACTGCCTAGAGATACATTTCCCCTCATTTCCCCTCTCATCTGTTCCAACCACTCGGAATTCTGCATCACCRGTATATTAATCACCGGCCTGATCATCTGTCATCATCTGCACCTGTTTCTCACTGGATCAGGCCTTAAGTTAGATGTTTTTTTTTATGCTTGAATGATTTATAGAGACATTTGTGACTTAACAATAAATAAATTAGTTAATTCCCCTGAAACTGGTCAGGTTTAAAACTGGACTGAAAATAGGAGCCGATTTCCAAGAACTGTTGCTTAAGACTACATTAAAAAAACAAGATAGTCATGTTCTTTAGAAGCAAAATACGAAGAAATGAGAGGTGGCTCAAAACTTTTTCACAGTACTGTCCATACAGTATATACTGTAAATASCTTTCATATCTAATGCACACCTGACTTAATGGCCCTGCATTAGTGGATTTTCCCCTTGTAGTATGTGATCATAATCTGCCAAAGAAATTACATTTAGAACAACAAATTGTAAATTCACTTGATGGGTCAAATTAKAAATTTCATCCGACTGGTCACTGATGGTGCATCATTTCYCGTATTTTATTAAATGGTTTGTTGTGCTGGACTTTTTTTWAATAAGATAAAGGCTTCCACATCTGGTGAAAMATTCATGAAAAATCACAGACATATTTATKTCTGGTTATTGGTTMTTTTCATTCCTGGAAATGAGCTAAGATGGCACAGAGGATGTGTCAGGCATGTAAAGTAAAAGAAGAAAAAAAAAGACAGACTAACTTGAGGGAGAGGAGAGTCCTTATATCACTAGTTAGTATTTCATTGGAACGATTATTTAGATTTTGTGTTACAGCTATTTATGTTTCATGGGTTGTGTATGTGTGTGTGTGTGTGTGTGTGAGGTATGCACACTACCATGGGGATCCTTATTATGTGATGTGTCTGTGGCTTGGGCAATATACTGTACTGTACATGGCAGGCCTGGGTAAGGTTTAGTCAGGTGCTCTCCCATTCTGTTCTCTCCCGTTCTCCCTTTCTGCATTAGTTTCATGACACAATTAATTTACACAAAATTTACGCTCTGGAAAAAAACAAGAGACCACTGCAATTTACTCCAGAAACAGGTCACAAGCTTTTTTCCAAACAGAGTGGTACAAAGTTACCCAACAGCAATGTGGAAAACTCAGGGTTATTCCACCAAATACTGATTTTTTCATGTTATATTGTTTACAAATTATTGGCATTTTGTTTTGAGTTATTAAAGCTCCGCAAATACTGCATGATCTTGGGTTATTTTTATTTGTCGTGATGTTGTCATTTCCTTTATATATACACTCTAAATAACAATAATCKAGAATTTAGGAGCAGATCATTAAAAAAAAAATCTCATCAATTGATTCTTTTATTCAGTGGTCTCTTTTTTCCAGAGCTATACAGTATACGCTATATATATACAGCATTCAAATAATGCATTGTATTTAAGAAGGTGGTAGATTTTTTATTCATCCTTCTGTATAAATCTGGCTTCTGATACACACACCACTTTTTTTTTCCTTTTCTTTTTCATGAATCCAAATCCAGTTTGGATTTGGCACAATATGTTTATGCGCCTGAATGAAATTGTGAATGCTGTGGAACTAGGTCCTGTTTCAACTGTTTCAGTGATGTGTTACATACAGTATCWTGCATTTGTCACATACCCCAGTCCAGAGCTACTTTACTTTAATTTATCTCATTTATACAGCTGATCAGTTGATCAAGGGAACGGCAGAGGCATCACAAACACCTGGCCATCATCTGTTCCTATTAAATCGGCCATTTTAGAGCAYGACTTCTCTTGAGCGCGCACTTTATTTGCCGCCAAAGAGTTAAGAAGTCCTCTCAGGCTTACTTGAATCATTGTGTCTCCTGCCATAGATATTGTGTGGGTTTCACTGATTCATAGAAAGGCTTTTGTGTCCCACTGGGAAGTGTTTAAGTACAAACTGTCTAAAAATGAGGCATTTCCTTGCTTCCTCTGGGGAGGATTGGGATCCTTTAAATCTGCCGCTGTCACACTTTCAYAAAAGCCCAAATTGAATTCCGAGCCATTTGTATGTGTTTTTCTTCTCTCTCCTCGCAGTGAATAGGACCGCAGCTATAAATACTTCCGACACAGAGTGCCAAACAGATTCTGTATAATAAGCGGAACCAGAACAGAGGCACAAAGTCAGGAGAGACATGGTGGTAAAGAGAAACAAAAGGTGGTCGGGAATTGGAGCTCTCACAGCACATAGTGCAGCAGACATCATTGACAGCCACAGCGATGCGTTCCTTCTGGACTCCATCGAGTGACTCACTGAATGAGTCATATGAATCCTGCATCACAAACACACACACCCCTCTCATTCATTACACAAACGAAATCACATTCGGATATGCAGCAGACCTTTTAACCTCACCCTGTATTAAACAAACAGTCTTCTGTTTTTTATCTTCTGTTGTTCTGTTCCTGATCATTTCAATTCAGTGTCGGCATTCAAGTCTGTAATACTCAGGAATTCATAGTGATCGTGTTCATGTTTCATTTCATTCATAGTGTTCTTTGTGACCACTGATGGCTGGTGGCAATATTAGATGGGAGAAATAAAAGGAAAAATGTTTTAATTCAATATCTTTCCATGTATAAATAAATGATCAGGGTTGAGTAATGCACTGTCTCACACTTATACCCTACTGGATCCATGCTGTGTTTCCTATAAATATTAAACACGGTAAACTGAAATGTTGTAATTCTTTTATTCTACTTATCCCAGTTAGTTTCAGTTCTTCTCCAGTGGGATTACATGGAGTTGACTTGTTCTCCTCGTGCTTAGTGGGTTTCCTCCGATTTCCTACCACAGTCAAAAAAATGCGTATTAGACTACTTGTGGTTTCCAAAATGCCTGTAATTTGTGAGTGAGGTTGTGACTGCGTGTGTGCTTGTGCTCTGATATRGATTGGCACCCCGTCCATCATATATACCCCAAGTCTCCTGTGTGGGTTCTAGACCTCCTGCGTTTGTACAGGTCTAAGAATCACACAGCACTTTACAATTAATACAGGTTTAAAAAATCAGATGAACAAGTTAATTAAAAAAATTATCATAATTGGTAATGCGCTGGACAATGTTAGGTCTTTTTTTTTTTTTTTTTACCTTGAGCTGTTCAAAAGGAAAAGTGGAAAATAGGATGTGCTCATGTTAGTATTTTGTCATATATTKATATGACTAATAATTTCGTCCTTCTTCATCTGAGAACTGTATTGAGACTTTCAGATTTAGCAAAAAATATGTCTTTGATTCATCTAAAGCTACTGTAAGCTTGTATATGCACTATTACTCATTTATAGGTAAGACATTTTCCTTTTTTTTTATTTTTATTTTTTTAAAGAAGCTGTGGATATCCATCCTGAATCGATGTGACTGTAAACACAGAAGGAACTGACTCCTTAGTTCTACTGGCATTTCATTTTACAAAAATATGGCCCTACTCTGTCGGGAAAGCGTTAATAATCATAGCATCATCTACACCAATAGTGAAAATTATGTTTTTTAATAACCCTTAAATATCCCGTATTTATAAGATGAACCATTTTTTCACTATATATATATAGATAGTGCTAGGTCTTGCACCTCCAAGGTCAGGGTTCGATTCCTGCCTCAGCTCTGTGTACGAGGATTTTGCATGTCCTCCCCGTGCTTGGTGGGTTTCGTCCAGGTACTCCGGTGTCCTCCCACAGTCTAAAGACAAGCAGATTAGGTTAATTGGCGTTCCCAAATTGCCCGTATTGTACAGTATGTGTGTCCAGGGTGTACCCTGCCTTGTGCCCTTTGTCTCCTGGGATAGACCTGTATCAGGATAAGCCATATAGTAGATGAATGTGTAGTTAAGTTTGACTCCTTGTATACAGTACACGCATCCCTAATCCACCTTTTATCTCCTTGCCTTTTATACTTCCAATTTTCATCCAGACAAGCAGGACTTAATTAAGCAGAAACAGTGACRACCTTGAATCATTAGTCATTAAAGCATATACTGTAAGCGGTAGGATACGGATTGGATCAGTGGCACAGACAGGCAGAGCACTTAGGCATGGCCTCTCCAAGTAAGCCAAGTGCAGGCTAGCTAACGAGGCGTAAGCAAACGCTATGATCTCAGCACGAATTATTCATGGGAGCCATGTTTCAGGCCACAGCGCTGCAACAAGATTCAGCGACGAGCTTCAGACTGACTACATACTTAGATCTGACAGGAAAACCTGTTGTACATACTTCTCAGTATGTGGATGTGCACATTTTATATTAATGCCACCATATTTATGTTTCGCAGGAGTTCCACAGGATCTTTCGCTTTAATTGCATCTACGGAAAAATCTCCCTTTCCCATGGCAAACTACAGCAGTAATTGAATTTTATTAATCTCATTCGCACATTCATTTGCTCTTTCTTCTCTTGTTTACTGTTGCTGTGCCTTGGTGCTTTATATTGAGGTCTGAATATAGGTTGCAATCTGTGTTCGAATAAAGCGTATGTGTACTGGAAAAAAAAATAGGATAAAAACGATTTTTCTTGATTTTCACAGGTATTTGAAACTATATATGTCAAACCGGGACTTTCGATTGTGCAGAATAACAAAAATGCACTTGTTTCAGGGTTTCATTAATACTAATTTGGATCAAGGTAGAAAGTTTTCTCGGTAATCCAGAGCCATGATAAGATTGCCTGCTTCACATCGGAAATGCTGGCCTCCCAGGAATTCCTTTAACAACCCAGACATATGGAAATGGCTTGGAGCGAGGCTTGTACAGGCTTTTATTGTCATTTCAACCATATACAAAACGAAACGGTGTCCTCCAGGACCAAGGTGCTACTTACACTCAACATAAATTAACAGAAACTTACTAACTTAAAAATGTTACAAACCATACATATTTACACCATAAATTCTAAAAAATAAATAAATAAATAAAATTTACTATACAAAAGATAACACATGTGGCAATAACTCCCAGCTGAGTTCCTTTAATGTGCATGTGGTGTTGGTGAATGATTCCCACGGACAGATACGCCTCTTCTGCAGGTTGGTGATAAGTTATTTGTTGGATTTGAAGGATCAGGCGTTCCATTYGCTGAAGGTTCACGAGAGCGACTGCATGGGCGCCAAGCCACCTTGGCCACGATCGTCAGCCACGGACATATGACTTTCTTTAAAACATTTTCACCATTCAGATGTTTTATTGCAGCTAAGAGGCTCATCACCGCACTGTGCTTGAATTCTTCTAAAAATGTCAATCGGTTTTATGCCTTCATTTACACGGAATTTCATCACAAGGCCCGGTTCAACTTRAACGCCCCTTGTAATAAACGGCCACAAAACATGGTTTAAATAACTATTTGCTGCACCCATTTCACATTCAATACAGCCTGCTTCAAGTCCCTAGTGACACTTAAAGCTAATAACTTTAACAAAAGTTTGGTAGCATCTTGCTTATCGGATATATTGTTTCGGCAAGTGTTTAATGTAAATCCTAAATGAGCATTTAAATGAGGATTTCCTATTGTGTCGAAAATCACTATTATTTCAGGGAATAAGAGACCAGGGCATATGTTGGGGGCTTTGTCTCCTAGCACCCCTGACATTTACAAGACTAACAGAAAATGTCAGTGAATGCCAAATGTTACCTCGGGTTATGATGTAGCTCTTGAAAGGCTTGAGCTATTGATCTCTAATTTCTCTTCCATCCCCGTGTTCATGTCCGCCTCCCTGTTGCTACTCTTACGCTCTTATCCGGATTACTTGTGCTTCCTCACTGTTCTGTGGACTTGGGCACTTGTTAAAGATATAACATGCTGTGCACCACACATATGCCGGCTAATATGCAAGCACTGGGTTTTCCCGCTGCTAGAATGTAGCCTATAGTGGCGTAGTAGTTTCACGCATGGCTCTATTAAGTTGTCAAGGTCTGATAAAACACCAAGAGATGCGGCATTGACCTGCTTCAGTTCATCAGTTTGTATCCAACCTACCTATTCATTTCTGTTGAGTAGTAATATTTTTATAGTATAAAGGTTTCCGGGAAATTAATTACAAGAGCTCACTTAGTGCGGGATGAGCAATTTGAAAAACATAATACAGTCAGAGACAGCTGTGTGTAGCATAGCTACGGTCCCGCTGTCTTTCGAATATAATGAGTTGTTGTTGTTTGTTTTTTTATTTGCTGTTAACAAAAATCTGGTAATTTTTTTTGTTTGGATTTTTCCCCGATTTTCTCCCTAATTTAGTGGTGTCCAATTCCTCCCAATCACTAGGGGGCTCCCACATTAAGGCTACTACTACCACTCAGCCGGGAGGGCCGGAGACTATCACGTGTTTCCCCCGAACCACGTGACGCCAGCCGACCGCATCTTTTCGAACTGCTCGCTCGCGCACCGTTGGGGGCGGCGTAACAGACTCGGAGGACAGYGCTATCCGCTCCCTCCGTTGCGCGAGCTCACAGACGCCCCTGACTGGCTGTAGAGCCGTGATTAATGTGGGAGCACTGAGTACCTCTCATCCCTCCCCTCTGAGAGAGCTCGGCCAGTCAGCTYTCTCTATACCTCCGGCTGCGAGAGGTTACAAAAATCTGGTAATTTTTGCAATTTTGTCGAACCAAGTACAACCACATCACCATAAATGGTTATCAGAATAATATAAGGAAGCAAGGCTGGGGCTGATTTTCAGTCTCCCCAGAGAGCAAGCTAACAGCAAATACATTTGTGTTAACTGAATGAATATTTCATTCAGTTCTACGAGGGGCGTTCAAGTCAAACTGGGACTTGTAATGAAATTTCTTGTGAATGAAGACGTAACATTGATTGACATTTTCTCGAAGACTTCAAGAACGGTGATGAGACCCTCAGCCACAATCAAACGTGAATGATGATCCCAGAGCTCACTGCAGTCGTTCCTATGATAATTCAGTCAGTGGAACGCTCTCGGATTTTTGCAGGACAATGCACAACCTCATACTGGCCGCTGCTCCACGTGAACATGACAGGAACTCGGCTGGGAGTTATGGCTACATCCCCATACATTCCTGTCCTCGCTCCAAGCCATTTCCATATCCGTCATAGTCGTTCCTGTGAATTAAATATAGAACAGATAAAGTGTTGAAATGAGTGTATAAATGGAATTATGTGATCTCTTTTGCAGCTGACTTTATAGTCTGATTCATGCTGGTACGGAAAATTAATTGACATCTTCAGACCAGTGAGCGTCCAGATTTTTATCAGCATCTTGGTCCCAGCTATCGATGGCCAGAATAAATATATCCTTTATGCACACACACATTTTATATATATATATATA
>QMIH01001213.1:97346-138048 GCA_003987875.1 Clarias batrachus | reverse complement strand
GTGTGCCCTGCGATGAATTAGCACCCCATCCAGAGTGTATCACATGTCATGCTCTAAGACTACTGGGGTAGGCTCCCTGTATACAGCGCATCCAGAAAGTCTTCACAGCGCTTCACTTTTTCCACATTTTGCTATGTTACAGCCTTATTCCAAAATTGATTAAATTCATTATTTTCCTTAAAATTCTACARACCATAAGGCCAAAGGCTGTGGATCTTATGTACATTATGTGTGATTTTTTTTGTTTTTTATTTGTAATAAATTTGCAAATATTTCATACAAACTACGTTCACATTGTCATTATGGGGTCCATTCATTACATAATAAAGCTGTATAGATGATTAGTGAGTGGGTGAGGAATTATTAGTTATTACTATTATAACAATAGTTCAAACATTTCTTAGGTTTGGAAATCTCAGATTTTCCAGACAACATAGGAAAGAAGACTTGTCACCTCTTCAATAGACCTTCATCATTCTCAAATACCATGTTACGGARTGTCCCAAAAATTCTGAGCTTGTGATATTGATCTATACACATCTCAGATAAAGACGTTGTGTAAAGTGTTTAATTACACAAATAAACTGATTTTGGTTTGGGTCTTGTGGGTTTTTAGACAAATATGCAGTTTGTCCATAGGGACAGGTGAAAGCTTAGTTCCCCAAGTACCTGCATAAAGTTATTACATCGAGTATTTAAAAATAGCAAATGCAACAAGCACCGATAGAGACGCATTCGTGCAAGAATTAATAGTCTATCAGGAATTAATAGTCTATCATAGTCTAGCACAGACACACAGACACACAAATACATACATACCCATACCGATATATTAAAATAATCTTAGTATTCTCTGGTGAGAAACAAACCAGAGAACCCTCAGAAAGAATGTGAGTGTTTTATTTATTGTAATCTGTATTAGTGAACACACCCTTACTGCTCAGAGTACAGTATATGCTGAAACATCATACAGGAAATCCGTAACTTTGCTAATTGTTTCTTTAAAATGTATTTAAAGAAGTACATATTAAAAAGATKCAGGCATGTATTTACAGAGAAGAACATTACTTGTAGTCTAATAGCACCCTAACAAAYCTAATGAACTRAGGTCTATACATGTAGTAAGTGTTAAACTGTATAAACTATTTTATTTTTGCTAAGGCATCCTTTAAATGTGACAGGCATCACAAGGGTAAAACAGTAAACTGCGTCTCTCTCTCTATTTTTTTTCTTCTTCTTTTTACTGTGCAGTAGTTAGTGTGTAAACAGCAAGTGCCTCAGAGCAGATGGCTCGGTTATGGCCACAAGAGTAGCAAGGCTGCTGTTGGCTGCTGCCGCAGCACTTCTAGCTGAAAGGCACACGCTCCTTTAAAGCATTGTAACGATTTGAATTTTAAATAATAATAATAATATTAATAATAATAATAATAATAATAATAATAATAAAACATGTATGAATCATAAGTGATATAATGATCCCGTATGTATGTATTGTATGTATGTATGTATGTATGTATGTATGTATGTATGCATCTATATATAAATTCCTGGTCATAATGTTCAAATATCGCCACTTTCAACAACATATTTAAATCTACAGTTGAAAACAGACCTACAATTGTTAAGGTAACAAAAATCTGTATCATTGATAGTATACAGGTTTGATTGATTGATACAGGTATTTAATAGGAAATATTGCATTGCAAGGTTATTTCTAATTTCAGGGTTCATTCTTTTTTAGAGAGATTTTGTTGCATCATATTTTGTTAAATACTATTTTAGATTTTGCAGAACTACTTTTTTTTTGGTAAATACTGATTTAATTTAAATTAAATAATTAAAATAAATTATTAGCTATTACACACAATCAGGAACCAGGCTTTTAAAATTTGCAAATAGTAATTATGTAATTCAGGGGCGAAATCCACTAAAGCGGTAAATGCATGGCCATAAACTCAGATATTTCTTAGAAATTAAACTCTTAGATTTTTTTTATATATAGAATGCACAATTATATCTTATAAATTATATTTTATATATATGCAAAATTATATTTGCAAAAGCCTTTGTTTCTTCATATTTTTTAAAAAAGCCATACTTTGCCTCCAAAAAAGCCAGACTTGGAAATGTCTTGAAAAATATTTTCCCAGACATCCKGAAGGACATTTTTGCTTCTGATTTAGAACGGGCCAGATTTTCAGTCGAGGCCCTGTACCCGAGCAGTTTGAGAGGAATCTTTTTTGTTTGTTAAGCCACACAGTGAATTACAAATCATTCACGCATAAAACATTTACCTTAAGGCATGAACCAGTGAGAAACAGGTGCAGATGATGACAGATGATCAGGCCGGTGATTAGTGTACTGCTGATGCTGAATATTTAGTAGACAAGAGGGGAAATGAAATTGCTGCTGATGTTATAACATAAATAACTGATTTTAAAATTGTATGTTTATTAAGTCTGCAGTCTGTCGCAGTAAAACATTTGGTCAGTCATTTAAATAAAAATTATATAATATTTTAATTTATATATAAATAAAATAAATATTTTTTTTTATATAAAGAAATAAGGAATGGCAATAATATAGTACTGTACTTTGTATATGCACCTACAGTACATACTGTAAACAGTATTTACATTTGTGTGAACTGCTGTCCAACTGGCTATAGTGAGACATCTGTATGGGAATAAATGCTTTGTCAAACAAGCCACTAGATAATTATAGTGCTTATATAATGTAACTGGACAGCTCTCTATCTATAGATAGGATTATGCTGCTTGGAAGTACAATGTTCCATCTGTAGCCATGCCGACTAATCACACCTAAATATAATGTTGTACAGAAGCTTTCGTTTCCTGAGCTTCATATAACTGCATGTTGCATCTGACTGCTCATTTCAAGTAGACATACAAGTATACATGAACATTTTATTATCAGATTGTCATGTTTGATATTTTTGTTACATGTGCAAAAAGTGTTGGAAAACTCAAAATCAGCCTGCACATGAGAGTAGCAACTGGACTGGCTGAGTAAGAAAGAAGGAAAAAGCACAGGGATAATACTCAGGCAACATGAAAGGGTGAAGAATGAGGAGCATGATGGTTGAACAGAATGGAAAAAGCAGACATGAGAGGGAAGAGAGGGGCTTCAAGGCTGTCAATATCCTGATCAACACAAACATTACATGCACATTATTCTCTCCAGCTTAAAATAGAGACAGTACTGGTGTAGAATACAAAATGCCTTTTTTTTTGTCCAGTCAGGGTTTTTTTAAACCAAGCAAAATGCATATTTATTCATCAAGTCCAAGAAGTTGAACAGCAGAGAATTTTGATTTATACTAGCTTTTTGTTATTAATCCTTTCACACTTATAGTGTATAGTCTTATAGCTCATCAAGGAAAAGCGTTCACCCAGTTGTTAGGAGTTTGACCCGATCAAATCCCAACTATGACACAACAACCCATGGCTATTAGTCAAGACTGCAAGAATAGTCTGTGCTCTGTGGGTGGGACCGATGCTATGCTCTCTGTCCCATGTGACCCTACACAGTGTGATCACAGTGACCCTAGCCAATTAAAAACATCTTCAGCTCATGTATGTGTACAACCAGGTGATACAGCATGTGCAGTTCAAAAAAGAGGACGTTTTTAGCCTCCATATTCCCTGTTTGGTAATTGTCAAATAAATTGGCAGGTGACCATGAATGGGAAAAATTATAATAAATCTCAAAAAAATTATTAAATAATAAGCACCATTTACAAGACAATACATGCAATTTATAATTTACACATAAAAAACAAGTGAAAGTCTGTTTTGAGTTTTGTGCTCTAACATTGGATCTTCCACAAAGAATAATTATATAATTAATATCTAAAGTGTATTTGAATCTGACATGTAAACACCATATAGAGAGTAAAGGCACAGGCTATTATGCGCCAGCATAAGTAACATTTGAATTGAATCAAGTTTAATTACACTACAAGGGTTGTTCAAGTCAAATCGAGATTTTGGACCATTGGACAGCCTGCTTCATGTCTGAAGCACTGGCCTCCCAGGAGCTCCTTCAATGACCCAAACTCAGATCTGTACAGGGGATTTGACGATACCTCCTAGCCGAGTTCCTGTAATGCGAAAGTGGTGTTCATGAATGATGGTGTGTACAGTTCCCACAGACAGATGCATCTCTTCCCCAAGTTGATGACAAGTTATCCATCGATTTCCATGGATCAGGGGTTCCATTTTTCAGAATGTTCATGGGAATGACAGCAGCTCTGGGACACCTCTGCCGAATCATCACTGCCGGAAACATTTGCACATTTCAAATGTTTTACTTTAGATAAGAATCTCATCACTGTCCTGTCCTTGGAGTCTCTTGAAAATGTCAGCCGGTTTTACACCTTCATTCAAGAGAAATTATATCACAAGTCATAGTTTTGATTTGAACTTGTGTTCAACCTGATATGTCATCATTCGTCTATACCTCTGACTCCATCCCGAAATATGAAATATGAATTTAAACTATCAAGGCAAATCAAATCCGAGCAAAGTGTCAAGAATCAATTAACAGTCGTGGGATTTTCTGTACATTCACGCATGCTTTTCAAAATACAAACTTGGAACATAGATGGCAGCCCCATAATTACCCAAAGGTGAAGCCTCAGTCTTTAAATAGCAAGTCTCTCACATCTGGGAGGAAGGATTTTCCACTGCCTCACTGTGAAGCATAAAAGCGTAGAGGACTCTCTTAGCACTCTCTTTACAGACATTGGCCTTCATGGAAGTGTTAGTGAATTCTATAATTATAATAAGAAAACATTTGCTTAAGAATGACTGATGTTGTTTGCTTTGTAGAGCAATTCCCTGAGGAATGGTGAGATCATGATAATCTCCAGAGAAGCAGAGCATTGGCCTCAGCTGGGTATCGCATTCAGCAAATCTTGCAAAGAAGTGAAATGTACCCTCTAGTGGTGCCTACGAAGCACCACAGGTATTTTGGGGTTTTGGCTTTAGTAAGCTGTAATCCTGTGTCATTCACTTCACCTTGACCTCATCACCGTATTTGAAAATAGTGATTCAATATGAGTTGCTTTCCTCTGGTGACTGATGTACTGTCCTGCAATGGTTCCTCAGAGGTTAAATTAACACCAAGCTCTCAGACGTCTGATCTCAGACTGTCAACTGCAGATGGTTGCTAACACAGAACCCTCTGTCTCCTGACTGCCCAGACAGATGTCTGCCTCCTACTGGCCATTTGTGTGTTGGCAGGATCCTCTGGAACCTTACACACCAAACACACCCACTCAGCATGCGCAAACTACACTACACAGCAATCACGATTCAGTATATAATTGCACATTTTAAAAATGCCTGATTCTACTGTAATTTCAGTGATGGCAAAATGCTATGCGTACATAGATCTATTATTTTCTGCATGCATATGAACACAGTCAAACATAACAAAGCTGAGAAAGTAACTGGAAGGGTGTAGACCAGTGATCACTGATTGCCCGATTAAGCAGTGATATGTGGGTCCAGCAATCACACTTTGATGATTGCTGCTGACTCTGAAGAACAAACCTCTTTAACATAATTGTTCATGTCAAAAAATAATGGCGCAACGTCTACATGTGACCACCTTATTTTCAGATACTATCGTATGAAATTGTTATTTGATGCTGTGGTGAAACAGTACAGAGTTAAATGCAATACCATAAATAATTTGCGATTATGTGCAGTTATCAAAGCTTATGATTATGGGATGTGCCATCAGTGATATAATTTACTGTTTTCTTTCTTGCTTCCTCTCTTTCTTTCCTTCGCTTATATTTATGACTAGTATAATTTCCTACTGTTTCCTCCAGTCTCAGTCTGTCCCTTCTTTCTTTTCCTTGTGCATCTGCATTCTGCAGGTATATCCGGACCATGTACCTCGGCATACAGAGTCGCAGGCAAAAGGAAAATCAGCGACGTTTCTATTGGGCCATGATGTACGAGTATGCTGACGTGAACATGCTTCGTCTCCTCGAGACCTTTTTGGAAAGCGCCCCACAGTTAGTGCTCCAGCTCTGCATAATGATCCAGAAGAACCGTGCTGAGACGCTGCAGTGTAAGGAATGCCCCAAGGCTCAGTGCTAGGACTGCTGACATTTCTGCTTTGTGTTACATTTAAACTGCGGCTGTGCTTTTGCAAACATGTTGCCACACTGCCTTAATTTGTGTAACTAGATAAATTGTTATTTACAGACAAATTTGATTTATAAAATATTTATAACAGCTGAAGGAATTTCTGTATAGGAAAAAAGTTATCTTTAAAATTATGCATAGTGCAAAACAGTGAAAACAAGACTGTTTTACATTATAGAGATTTCCTATGCAATACTTGTTTGAAATTGTTTTGATGTGCTTTTCAGAGATATGTCCAATTTATTATACAAATTGCATATATGAGGTTTGGTTGTTTAGAAATTAGTTGAAGAGTCACTTTTTGTGCACAGGAGCACTAGACACTGCAAAACATAATGAAGTGGAGAAAATTCTGCTTTTGAGCACAGACTACAATATGACTCTTCTTGACATTTTGAAAAGCTCTTTAGTTATTGTAGTCTATTATGTATGAACTATTTGTTCGAGGCAAACCTTTGCCCACCATTCAGTATGTTTCACACAACAAAGACATGTACGGTCAGTTTTATTCTTTTTGCCTGTTTGTCTTCCTTCTGTCATTCCTCCCCACCCTCACTGCAGGCATGTCAGCAGTTGCCTCTCTCTTGTCTCTCTCCTGGGTGCTGGCCTCCTACCATAAGCTACTGCGTGACTCTCGCGATGACCAAAAGAGCATGAGCTACCGAGGAGCTCTGATTCATCTCCTGTGGCGCATCTTCACCATCTCCTCACGGGCACTTTCCTTTGCCCTCTTTGCCTCGGTTTTCCACCTCTACTTCGGCATTTTCGTGGTGCTACACTGGTGTGCCATGGCCTTCTGGGTGATTCATGGTGGCACCGACTTCTGCATGTCCAAGTGGGAGGAGGTGCTCTTCAACATGGTGGTCGGTGTAGTGTACATCTTCTGTTGGTTCAACGTGAAGGAAGGCAGGACTCGATACCGAATGATAGCCTATTACTCACTGGTGTTGGTGGAGAACACTGTCCTGACTACCTTGTGGTATGTCTACAGAGACCCTGTCACCACTGACTCATATGCCGCATCTGTGCTCTGCGGCGTCTTCCTGTGCTTCGCCTCAGGAGTGGCCTGCATGGTCCTCTACTATGGGGTTTTGCATCCTATGGCTCCCAGGCTGAGCATCCTAGCAAGCTCCTGCTGTGCTGAGCTCCTCTGGGGCCTCCCCCTGCCCCCAGAGGCTGAGCCTATGGCTCCGACTCCAGGGCCTCGTGGCTCTCAGGCCACCCCGACTCGGGGCATGGCCTCAGGGGAATACGGAGTAGCCGAGGAGGCTGCCACGGATACCTGCTTGCCTGTATTCCAGGTGAGGTCTGTAGAGCCCACTGATGCGGCAGGCCGGCCCATTCCCCCCGAGGGGCCCCTCATTAAGATTGACATGCCCAGGAAGCGATACCCAGCCTGGGACGCACACTTTGTAGACCGTCGTTTGCGGCGGACCATAAATATACTCCAGTACATTAGCCCCAACGCAGTGGGCATCAGGTACAGGGATGGGCCTCTCCTCTATGAGCTGCTCCAGTATGAGTCCTCCCTATAAAGGCATCCGCGTTCCCCTCTCTTACTGACACACAAACACATACATACACACACACACACACACAAACACACACACACACACACACACACACACACACACTGCTTCACCTCTCTCCATTTGGGTGCTTATTTTCTTCAGTTTGATTCAGTTATTTAGCCAAGTTAATAGTATTTCAAAGGTCTAAACAGAGACAATGTAACATTTATTTTCACAAATCAAGAGAATATTACTACAGAAATGGAGAACTAAGTCAGAAATAAGCAATCCTTAAATGGGGCCCTTGTTATGTGGATGTGTGCCACCAGTATCTATCTATCTATCTATATATATATATGTTGGATAGTGTCTTTGTCCCTGTTAACTCTGAGATGTGCAAAGTCTCGAGGGAATGATGGAGGACCATCGTACTCATTATCTTCATTTTCCTACAGTTCCTAGTAAATATTTTGTGCCTATTTTCATTCTGAGTGATTGTAATGAGATCGAACCGAAAACAGAATGGCACTATCTACCCAGCACAAGAAAGAAAAGCACACGATGAGCGTAATGTGTTTAACATTTCTTTTTTTATTTGAAGACATATATTAAAAAGTTTATAAGTAGCTCTTTACTGACCTCTGTTGAAATCGGACAGAAATTTGAGAAAGTTTGTGTACCCATTACTGGTTGCATTTCACTTCCAATAATAAGATATTTAAAAATCAAAATTAAGATGACCACCGTTTCAATCACTTGGACAAATAACACTGCCATAAACCGTTTAGTAAATTAAATGGCCTTAAAATATTAAACGCATTGCGGTTTTCTGGAGTAAAATTCAACAGCATGAGTGTTAGGCCATTTTGCATATAAATATGTATTATTTTTCAATGTTTGCACAGTTTTTTATTTTTATTTTTTTTAAATAAATGAATAAAAGCTTATTTAGTTATTAAATGTCATGTCTGTAAGTGTGGAAATCCCAAAGATTGGATGGGTCAGGGTTTTAATTAACAAAACGGTGGTCAGTAAATAAATAAAAAACTAAAAAAAACTGTACCTTTATAGCTAAAAATAAATGAATACATCTATTTATTTACATAAATAGCGGTGCTGTGATTAAGTTCTAAGATTCCTCCATCATTCCCTGTTCTTGTGAAGGTTCCAATATGGATGCCTGTTAAAAAAAAAAAMCTAACAACAACAACAACAAAAAAGCTATGGGTGGTATTTTGTCACCTGTGCACTGTTCTTTCTATGAGTTTTTCATTAGGAAGCTTTTATTTTGTTGGTGTGCACTTTTAAAAACACACAAAAGAAAGGATTATTTTATCAGATTTTTATTCTAAAGGATGCATGCTATGGCTGTGTACTTTGATGAATAATTGGGTTCTCTGTATGTGCCAGCCAGTGCGTGAGTGTTTCAATGGTGCTGCTCTTTTGCAAAATAACTGTAACAGTTTTCGTGGCGTTATTGTCAATCTCTCTTGTACATAGAGCACTGCACCTCGTTCGAGGAAAAAGTATACTAAAAGGGAATGTTGCGTGTGATGAGTTTGCTATGAGGCTTGATGACACATATAAATATATATATATTTATTATTATTATTATTATTATTATTATCAGTTGCACAACACAAAATCTTTTTTTATTCCGTGCTATACCGTTTAAAAATTTGTTTCTAGTAAGATTTTTCTCAGCAGCTTAATAGGGACTTCTACTACTAATTATAACAATAATGTAGGATGCCAAGGTTCAGTGCAAAAATAGAGACATGGGCTACTACAGACCTCTTTGTGCCTGCTGTGATTTCAGAAGCAGACTTCAGACTGGTTGTAGTGGATGGGGTGATGGGTTTTTTTTTGCCAGGGATGGAAAAGAATGATTGGACAGACGATAACGCGCGTGTCGTCGCACACACGTTTTCTAATCCCACTGATCTTCAGGTCAGTTGTCCAACGTTTCGGCTCCATCCTTGGTTGCTGCTTTGACCCTCCCACCCTTCTCATGAGATTAAGATTGGGTATATTCTGATGCAAATATTTTATCCCGACACAGCAGCCAGTAAATCGTTGGTAACAGTTTCACATCAACATGCTCTTTCAAACTTAGAGACTTTTGTTCTATTGAGAAGAATAATCAGCTTCAGCAAAAACCAGCCCAGCAAGTTTATGCTCTAGAGTAGATTCAGTAGCATTTGTGTGAATTGTGTAATATCTATCGCTGGCTCCACCTGACGAACCCAGACGCCGACGGCTTTCCTAGGTGCTTAGCACATTGTCGCACTGTTGTTTGCTGGGATATTCCCTGATTCATGATAGTGTGAATGATTAAATGAATGTGATGGTTGGATGAGTTGGCTGCCTGGCACCCCCTGCTGTGTTCACACTTCACGTACAGACTCCGCTACTACAGATTTAACACTCTTTCACGAGAGAGAGATACACATTTAACCAGGTGCAAATACACTGTGATTCCTTCTCCCCTTGCTCACGGCTATATCTGAAAGAATTTACATGGAGCAGTTGCATGAGGACCAAGTTGGCAAATGGGAAAACAACAACAACAACAACAACAAGTGTTCATCTGTTTAGATTACTGCCTTACAAATCAATAAACGACACATGAATTGCTGTGTAATTAACAGACACTCGAATCCTTCACCACATTTAAAAGTACACGGAAAAGAGTGGCCAACAACAGTCCTGTATTAACAGATACTTTGTGGTGCCTTGTTTCACTGGGTGCTTCTCCTTAGCCATGGCAGCCAGGACAGCAAACAACAATGCCAGTGTCTCTTTGTCCTTTCATAATATACACAGTACTGTAATCATGTTTAACCTAAAAGAAACCCGCATCGAATAAGCTCGACACGCTGACATTCCTTAACTTTAAGAGGCTTTGTCTTTGCAAAACTAATACGAATGCAAGGCAATACTTACTGTAACACCTGCTTCAATATTGGGTCATTATGCTTCCCTAATACGAGCAGGTATACCGACAGCCTCGTTATAATTTGGGTCAAATTGGATTTAATAAGTAATTAGAATGTCCATTGTTCAACAGGGTTCACTTAAATGATACACAGTCGTGAAGATGTTTAGCAATTAATTTGATGTGTTTCTGTCTATGCCTTCCTCTGTCTTGCAAGATGAATGATCTGTAGTGCCAACAAGGTAACTTTATTTTTGTCTGTTGTTTGTCTTGTGAACCAAAATGTCTAGCCAAATGGATCTCTGCCTGCAAAAACCCTACGTAGGAACAATATGAATAGGAGAATTATGTTGTACGTAGACATGACGTTGAACGGGTTCGTTGCAGGAACCTGTATTAAGGACGGTATAGGAAGCATCGGAGACTCGACTAGTGCTGAATCCACCCACAGACTGCCCTGACATCAGCTGGCTTCCTAGCATGTCCACAGAATGCCTCGTGTGCTGACCCGTCCAATATGTTTGCATGTTAGCTTTCTAGAGTGCAGTGTTTCACTCGTTCCCTGGGTTCCTTCAAAGCATTGCCAAGTAGTGGCTCATCGCGCCAGGTTCAGTTTCAACCTGTACAGTTGTGCCATCTGTATCAAAACAGAGCCAAATGTTCTTTAGACAAAGTGAATTAAAAAAAAACAAAAAACAAAAATGGTGCATTTCTGTTCGTCGACCTGGTGCTTACAGACGAATTCTAAAGGTGCTACCACAGAATGTGGACTGCAGGACTCCATGTCGTGGCTCTCAGAGCAAGGCAGCCATCTGAAGGATCTGCTCCTTTAATCTCACATACTCTTTAACTCTGGAAGAACAAGCACCTCAACACAGTTTACAGCCGAACTCCAGTCTCCTAAATACGGTGGCACTTATTATTATTTCTCAACATGCACAAAGAAGCAACAGTGGAGGAAGTATTCAAGTCATGTCATCTGTTTTTATAAACTTTCCCTTGTTTTGTATCTGTACTAGGGTTTCTCTTTCCGAACGAGAAAAGATACGAATCCATCATTTCGACGTTCATCCAGAGGCATAACGATCATGCTGATAAAAGGAATTGCTGACAAAAAAAAAAAAGAAAATGCAGAAGGTGATTGCTGTGTTGTATATTCCTGTCATCTCTATGTCCAGAACCTGTGTGTATTTTTTCTTTTCTTTCTTTTTTTAATTATTTTTTTTATGTCGTTATTGTTACTGTAGGTCTGGCTGTAAAATTTTGTTGGAAACTGGTCTTATGAATGGCTATGGTTGTCAGATGAAATGCTGCTGATTTTAGAATCGTCATCAATGCCGTGAGAGACTGGTTCGAATAATACTGATTACGTTTTAGATTGTGTTAATGTATCTGACGAGTATGTAAGCATATCCCAGAATTCCACGGGGTATTTAAGAGCATTGATAAAAATGATTCAGCAAACTATTTGCTACTGTGTGTAGCGTTTACTTCTCTGACTGTAAGATTTGCTTTCGTTGAAATCATAAAAGCAGGTTTCGTTGATGTTGTCCAATATAAATGAAAGTAAAACGTTTCACTGGATCCCCGCTATTTAAAAAAACAAAAAACAAATCTGATGTCCATTATTGTACAATGCCCTATGTTTTAGGGAACAACATTAATGATGTTAAAAACACATGGTGCTACAGTTGTTTTTTGTATACTTTGATTTTTAGATGAAAAAAAAAAGAATAATACAACAGAAGAGAAGAAAAAAAAATTGTCAAGCTTTACTGTCGATCATTAGATGAGACTTTTCTGTTAAGACACAAAAAGGAATATACAGCTTGAATGTGTGTGTGCAAATATACCATAAGATGTATACTGTACACACATGCACAGGATGCCAGATGACAGATCAAAAGTGGTTATATACAGATGTATATGTACAGATGTGTATGTGAATGTACTGATATGATAGAGATAGACTTCCCAGAGTAACATATTGTTGTTTAATAAAGAATTATTACATTCTATAATTTACTCTATCATGGTATTTATTGCTCCATCTTATGAATAGAACATTTTGTGTTCCTGCAATTGCAGTTGCTTTGGGTCCTAAAGAGGGGTTTGGGGTTCCCAGTGGGCATAGCCAATAGGTTTCTTTTTTCATTTACTTTATTTGTTGTTTGGAGATCACATTCTACCATCATAAAAGTTGTTATATCTATAATTAATATCTTACAGCTACTAGACTAAATAATTTATATTGCTATATAAATAGACAGAGTTTATTAACCCAAAAACAAATAGCCCTGTACTGTATAATAATACAAATATTAACTTAATCATAAATTCACTAAAATATGAGTTTTTTAAGTGGAATGTTTAATAATTGTTGTACATGGGGCATGGGGGGGGGTGACTGTGGGCATGAGGCAGGGTCAACTCTGGGCAGAGTGCCAATCCATTGCAGGGCACACACAACAGAGGCAATTTGGGAATGCCAATTAGCCTAATCTGCTTGACTGTGGGAATGAAACCAGAGTATCCAAAGGAAACCCACCAAGCATTGGGAGAACATGAAATAGATTCAAATTGGGAACTGCGAAGCCAGAGTGCTAACCACTACTCCACCATGATGCCTAATTATTATTATTATTTGGTGTCTCCTCACACTCCTAGTTCAAATCTCACCTCTGATCTGAGGGCATGGAGTATGCATCTTTCCCTGTGCTTGATGGATTTCCTCAGAGTACTCTTGGTTAGGTCGTAGTGCAAAGAAGCAACAGCAACATTCATTCTATTACATTCCTTACCTGTAGCGTATAATTGGATGTGTAAATATGCATGTTGTCTCCTCAGTTCCCTAGAATAGGCTCCAAACCCCTAGCAATTAATTCAATTCTCTCTTCTTTTTTTTCTTCTTCTTATTTTTAAATATATAGCGCTTTTAACAACAATCATTGTCACAAATCAGCTTCACAAAATTAAGGAAATTAATGCGAAATGTGTGAGAAAATATTGATAGAACAAAACATTCTATGAGCGGTACAGAATATGGATGGATTATTATTACTAACACAATTAAATAACAAGACTAATTAAGTATAATTGAACAGCTGGATTATGTTCATAAAATAAATCTGCCCTCTGTGAATTGGCCTTGAATTTTAAAGTATATAGTAAAGTGTAGTCTTTTAAATATTAAATAGTTAAAAGTACAGTTATTTAAATAGCAGTAACAACAACAAAACAACAACAGCAATGTTAATACTACTACTACTACTACTGATAATAATTGAGAGTTCTAGGCATCTAAACAGAAAAAACTTCAATTTTAGCTAACTTAGTCTAAATGTCCAGTCTAATAGGGACATGTCCACTGTCCACCCTGTAGCTGTAAACTTTCTCAGAGTCGCAAAGCATTCTGGGTAACGCGTCCTACGCCCAAAATGGCGGCACGATTGAAAAGTTTGGTGCTGTTGTTGTTTTAGTTTGAAGTCTGGATTTTTTTTATTTACGTTTCTCCCACAAGTACCCACACTAAAAGGAAAAAATGAAGGCGGTTTTCTTTGTATATTGTCATAAATAAGTGATAGAGCTGCCTTTTTCGTCCCAGCTGGTAGAGCTTCCGAGCGGGGGATCACTGCTCAGAGTAACGTTACAGAGAGACAGAGACACAGAGCAGTGCTTACTGAAGTCCCGATAGTCTCCTCTATCCGAGTAAACATGAATAGCACTTGTACATAGACATGGGGGATGATGAAAAGAAAATTAAAAAGGTAAGTCCTGTTCGTGTCTGTCAGACTGTGTGCCAGGCTTTAGCTAAAGACTACCGTTACTTACAGTAGTTACAGGAGCAGGCTAGCTAACGTACTGTAGCGTCCTAGCTTAGCCACAGAGCTAGCGTTTTTAAACAAATAGGAGACTGTTAGACTGTCTAATTATGGTTGCTGAACATAATAATATATATTAGCGGTTTGTGATGCAGTGTGTCCTTACAAACAGTGGTTTTATAACGTTAAGTAATAAAGAAGTTAATACCATTCCCAGAGCAGAAGGGTACCAGCCTCTTTAACTAGAAAATAAAAACTAGCCTGTTTAATAAACAACCGCTCGCCGTCATCATTACTATTATAATGCTTTGCCTATTTTTCTTTGGTCATTCCTAAACTTTCCATTGACACTAAGCTATAGGTCAATGAAATGAGTTGTTATTTTGAAAGGCCCATTAAGTTTAAAGTTTAAAAAACAAGCCGTTTTTAATGCAAGTTGTGGTACAATAGACAGATTACACAGTGTGTATGTGAGGCATGTTGTTTTAGAAAACTAATCAACACTGAGGTTGTTTGTTGTAAAGAGTTACTGTTATATTGCTTAGTTTCCAATCACTGCACTTCCTGAAGTATTTTATTCCTCTATTGCTCAAAAGCAGTTTGCCAACGTTTATTTATATTATAATTTTTTGTATTAACAAATTGTTTGTTTAAGAAGGGGTGAGTCAAAACTTATCCGCATTCTGACTGTAGAATCCATTTTAATTCACTTTCAGAACAGACAAATACATCATTTTCAACATAATCTCCTTAATTTTTAATAAACTTTGTCCATCTGTGAATAAGCTTTCATGTTCCCACATTAAAAAATATTTTAGGCTGAGCCCCGGGCCACGAATGCACGTTGTCCACTTTATCAGAAGTGAATCTTCATCCTTGTAGCGCTGCTTTCARGGGACCAAACAGGTGAAAATCTGATGGAGCAGAATCAGGACTATAAGGAGAATGCTTTAACACCTCAAATTGAAGTTTTTGTGGGCAGAAGTCTGCGAACGTGCCTCCTCATGACGCACGACGGCCTTGAATAGCAGTCCTCCGAGTTTGAAGTTCAGGCTTCACCTCTTCAATAAACATCTCACTGTAATGAGCGCTGTTGATTGTCAAACCTTTTTTTCATGATAATGTTCCAATACCGGTCCTTGAGAATCCCAGAAAACTGTAAGCATAAATGTTCTAGCTGAAGGTTAAAAAACATTTTCTTTCTTGGTGATTGAGGATGTTTGTATTACATAGATACATTAGGTTTACTCTTAGACTCATAATGATAAATCCATGTTTCGTTACTAGTAACAATTTTCTTTAAGAAACTGTCATCTTCATTTGAGTATCAATCAAATTTTGTTTGAAGATATCCAAAAGGTTCGGTTTATGCTCTTTTGTGAGTTGTTTCGGCACCAGATGCCCTCTCCCACCTCAAGAAAAAATAATAAAAAACAGAATTGCTACACGCTGCCCTTCTTTTGTGCTAATCACAAGTGGTGTATCTATTTTTGTTTGCATCGAAGTTACAAATAAACTATTGTAACAGGTTCACACCTGGAGTGACTAGCGAGAGAGTAGCCTTGAACGGAAAGCACTGATACGATGGAGCATTTTTTTAAAAAGACACTATCTTTTACTCCCTTGTAGTTTATAAGGCAAAAAGTCATGTTACTAGGTAAGATCAAATGTCTTCATGAGGGTTTCCATGTGTTCGAAATCACTGTGACTCCATCTATAAATGTTGCTACTTAGTCTTAATCCGGGTACATGGAGCAGTTTTCATAGGCGTTTCTGTCAGTAGTTACTAAAACATAAGCCCCTATTACATCGAGTGCTTTAGTATAAAGCTGTGAAAGCTGGCTGTACATAAAAAATAATCAACACCTTCTGACCAATCATGATATCCAATAGACCTGCTGTATAATTTTTAAAGCAGTGTTTGCCGAACAGAAATAGACAGCGCTGACGAGGGTTTTATGTTTTTACTCATAAGACTGATATTGGGGAAAAAATGCAAAAGTTTATTTAATCACTAAATATCTTTCAGTATTATGTCATTATTTCAGTTTATCTCTACTCATATTCCAACACTAGCGATGATTTGACCCCTAGCATGTGTCAGTGCATGGTTAATATACTATTGTAAAATGTTCATACCCTTGTTTTATATGCATAAGATCTTATTTCATAATCACGCTGTGCTGTACGGCAATATTGCGGGATCTGAAAAAGACTGTTTCAATCAGCCATGTTGCATGGATTCCTATGCATGTCAACATTGAATTGTAGATTTTCCCTCTGCATACACAAGGGAGAATAAAGGGCAGGACTTGCTAAAGACACAGACAGGATATGACTCCCCCGTGACTGACTACTCAGGAGCCAGGGAAGGAATCACCACAGCGTTGTTTCTTTTTCTTGCTAATCTGAAAAACAATAACACTCCTTCAGCTGAGCCGTCATCATAGGGGTTTCTCAGGGAGTTTACAGACCGTGTTGAGGAAATGAGTGCCATTTGCTCCATCAGCAGGTGGGGCAGGCTGTTGGAAGTCTTACAAGTTTTAATTTAGTTCTGTTTCAGTTGTCCGTGACTGAAATTAAAACCGTTATTTGGATTCATTGCTTCATACGTTATGTACACTGTGACAACTGCACAGATCATTAGTGACTGTGACAGGACACTTTGTTCGTTTAATTTTCAGAAGATTAAAGAGCCTGTGGAAATTGTTTAGGGGCTGAGATTTGATCCTACATTTCCTTTTAGAACTAGGAAGTTAGGGTGGGATGTGACATGGACTTGACTTTATTCTCATGCCAGAGACCAGCATTTAGCCCACATCATTACGGAGGACACACACACATGACTTAACCCGTTACTCACTGGTAAAATGATGTCCTGCAACAATTAGGTAAATACAGAGATTATGAAATATGGTTAACATSAATTTTATTTGACCTTATTTTATCTTATAGTCTGTATGTAATGTACTTTACTAAAATTAAATGCATGTTATGTTAAACAGTTCAGTCTATTAATTTTGTAAAAACTAATGCACTACTGGAACTTATCATGGGTTTATAATAACATACTTATTTTAAAATTTGCTTTTATACGACAGTTCCACAATCCACATTTATTTTCAACAGAGTATGATTTGTTTGTTTATTTAACAAGTCATTTTGCTCTGCCAAAACACATTCTTCTACAATTTTCAATTAGTGTAATTAACCAGAATGAAAGTAGTTTTACATGTTTACCAGTACTATGTAGCCAAAAGGTGAAGAGAATACTATTTGTGATTCCTGTGACTTATTCCGCTTTAGAATACCTTCCAGGTCTCTCGTATGAATCCTAATTAGTTGAAAATAAAAGAACACAGATGGCTCAAATGCAATTCAGAATGACTTGGAAGAAATTATTGAGGAGACAATGTGTTGACTGACAGTTMGTGTAATTACTGATTGTAGAACACCTGTGACGCGAAGCGATGCATGTAGTTAAACAGCCCAATGTTGTTATCGTCTGTTATCACCACTTGTGGAATGCTTCTCGTCCAATCAGAGTACTCGATCAGAGCTAACTGTTGAATACTAACAATTAATAGACAGCGACCTTAATGCTGGGTGTTCCACATAATGTTAGACACAATAAAATTATTCTGTTTTAACAAAAATGTTAAAATTGCAATTGGTGAAAATTTCTGCAAAGAGGTCCTTAAATAACACTTCTGGAAGGAGTCTCTGATGTCAGCACTTTGAAATATAAATGTTTTCTGCCAGGGAAGAATCTTGAGAATTAAGAACTTTTTTGTACTTTCTCCATTGTCCTGTTCTGTGAGTTTTTCTTCCAAGAACGACACAGTGAACCTGTTCAAGTAATTATAGGAGGTTATATGACCATCTTTGATGTAAGTGCTATTAGAATCTTGTTGCCACCATGACCCCATCAGAGAAAATAAGTAAATGAATAAATTTGTTTCATGGACTTTTCACAATAGTAAATGGACTTGTAAACAGATGAGATGTGTGAAGTCTCATTCTTTGATAAAACAAAAAAATGTAACCAGTTTGGTCTGTAATGCAAAGACGAATTAGGGTGTTGAGAGCAACTCTAAGTCTCATAGGACCGCATTAAACCAGCCTGCCATTGAGAATGTCCCTGTAACTGCATGCCTTATTGTGTTGTATTTTGAACATTATTATTTAGCGTGGGTCTAGGAGACAGATCAGTTAATTTAATTTGTAATGGTTGTTTGTTTATAACTGGAACAGGTAGGGTTCATTAGCCAATTATATTAATAAAATTCTATGTGGGATTGCTAAAAGAAAACCTAGGTAAATATCGACACAGTGTAACTTTCTACCGAAAATGAATCTAATAAAAAATAATGAACTAAAAAATGTTTCTTGTTTACATGCATCTCAGCGAAAGTTCTAGCATCAGAAGTCCATTCGATGTCTGATATCTGATTACAAACTGAATTGTTTAGGCTTATGCCCATTTCAATACAATTTATCCACTTCTTGGCTAAAAGAAAGTTGCACACCGTAATGATTGATTATGGGATGTAACATTATGGCTAGTTTGTCTGAAAATGATTTCTCATGCTCCCAGAAGCATGCACACAATAATTTCTGGCTTATTTATGTGTCTTCAGGAAAAAAAATAAAAGGATGTTATAATCTGGCCATTTAGTACATTCAGGTCGTCAATTGACTTTATTGTTTTTGCCACATAACGTTGCTGAGCCTAGACCTGCGTGACTGAAACAAACCCAGATCATAACACTACCTCCAGAGTATTCTGCTGTGGGCAATTTGCATGATGTGTGGTGTTTCCTTCATATCCTTATTCCATCACTCTGGAATGCTCTGGAAAACTCTGGGTTCAATTTGGATGCATCCATTGGTCCAAAGTCCCATCTCTATATTCCCTAACAAATTGAAGACTTCTGATTAGTCTCACTAACAAGTGGCTTTCTTATGGTCATTTAGCTGTTTGAGTTCTCATCACATGTTTTTGTGGAAATTATTTTACTTTACTATACTGTTAATCATAGCTGTGATTTCTACTGTCAATTTTCATTTAAGCATTTAATTGATCTACATTCATGATTTCTTCCCCATAGCTCACAGTTTAGCACTATCCTTCCAGGTTTTAATAATGTGCTAGACAGTTCTTAACCCAGTTTCAGTAATCTCAACAATATCCTTAGTTATGTTTGTTTGTTTGTTTGTTTATTTATTTATTTATGCAGGAAATTCATTTGACCCTTTGTCCACACTTAGCCAGGTATTTTAAAAAGAGAGATTTTTCGACTTTTTTTTTTTAATGATTCTGTCTACACGACCTACGTTTTAAAGATATCGTTGTCCACATGAAAACGCAAAATTATTGTCAAGTGCAGTTAGTAGCATCCCTAATCAACAAGGGGCCAATCAGAAGCCTAGACAAAACATTACTGGTTATGCTTTGTGGAAGTCTGACGGATCTTGTTCAAAAACCGCCAGCGCTGTCTGCGTCTTCGGAGTTTTTTATGTAGCAGCAATGAGCTTCGTAGTACATTCAGGCACCTCTGTTTGTTAACATAATGTGCAAGTAACTGCGTGCGTATGTACACACATGTAAAAAGTCAAGCATAGTTAACACGGGCACTAATTTACTGTGCGCAAGTCTGCTATTGTACAAATATAAACAAAGCTAACGTCAAATCAAGGACACTAGCACACAGACAATGACATCATCGGCATACAAGGTGACGTTACAAGCCGAAATCTCAGTTTCCCCTGTACACACAACACCACTGAAAACGGAGTTTTTWAAAAAAAAAATCTTCACTTTGTATATAGTTTTCCAAAAGCTCCGTTTTCAATGACCAAAATTGCATATGCACATGTATGGACGAGAGGTCAAAACTAGGGGTGCTCCGATCAGGATTTTAGGGGGCGATCTCCAATCACCAGAAGCTSTATCGGCCGATACAGATCACTGATTACGGGGTGTACTCGAAGCCTTATCATGTAGCATTATTTATTAAACTATATCTAACAACAATGTAAATTAAGTATTGAAATTACAAGAAGTGGAATATCATGAATTGACAACTGTATTCATTGGCAAGCAACATGCGCAACACGTCAACTAGATAGCGGTATTACCGAGAGCTGAGTGAGTGGCGGCGCACGAGTTGCTGAGCTCTCTCGCTCTCTCAAATGTCTGAGGTTCGTGGTGTTAAAATGCTTTGGATGCTTCCCGCTTCGTGGAATTGTCTTGTTACACAGGTTGCCGATTGCTAATGTATTGTCTTTTTCACACAACACATAGAATTGCCAGACCGGTGAAGCCATTTTAGCAGTGCGTAAATAAATAAATAAATAAATAAATAATTGTCTCACGGGTTTTGTGTCATCTGATCGGCTTTTCTATATCGGCCATTATAGAGACTGCCGATCAAACTTCCCGGCCGATTATGATCGGCGACCGATTAATCGGAGCACCCCTAGTCAAAACCACAAATAAAAATCTCCATTTTAAAAATGACCTTGCTACGTGTGGACATGGCCTAACATCCAGTAACATCATGATGGCAGGACACATCTTCCATTATGGTTGATTAAGAAATGAGTAGCTTATCATTGCATTAGTTAGAGTTAAAAGTAAGTTTGCCAGCTGAAATGACTGCAGTAATTATCAAAACAAAGGCTCTTAAGTATTTGTATGCATCCATCCATCCATCCATCCATCCATCCCCAGGCAGTGTATTTCACCGGATGCTAAGGCGGAAAATACTTTCTCATGCACACTAAATTAATTTATATAAAATGAAACACGGGCTGGTGTTAGGTAATCACCACACGGTGGCACTATTTAAGCCTGCACAAAAACAACACTATAAATACTTTTCACAAGTTTTCTTATAAATCATGGAGCCGTTATGTTAGAATGTTTTGGGTGGGTAAGTTCCGGTTGTAGCAGCAGTGAACTACTGAATGCAAAATAAACATTTTACTCAGTTATGTTTTCAAGTTGAGTAAAATTTTCAGGTCTATTCCCAGTGACTATGTGAGCTCTACAGTATCTGGTAGTCTGAGCATCAAGCAATATACAAAGGTAAATGACAATAACTAGAATTTAAACAAAGTTGTCTCATTATAGCTAGCTCTTTTAAGACATAACATTTCGATAAGTGCTAGAGTGCTTTCTTCCAGAGCAATTGATCATATAGATGGAGTAAAGACAGTTACAAAGGGGGCAGCAGTTCTGAGTGGGTTTAGTTCACCTGTAGCATCTTATGTTCTCAAATTACAGGTAGGGGCAGATTTGTGAAATGTTGATGTAGTCCCAGACCTGTGCCTTGTAAATAATTAAAGCAGTTTCAAGACCAGCAAGTGGAAAGGAGGCACAGAAAGTAAGTTACAGAAAAGGTAAAAGTTTATCCTTTGAACCAGGAAATTATCTTGTAATTTATGATGCTGTGTACTGAGGAATGTTGAAGTGGTTAGATTGGCTTTGAGATTATTCTTTTTAAAAACTTATTTTGGTGTCTAGTCATTAACAGAGTAGCTATGTGTTTTCACATAAACAGCAAGAAGGATCAAGGGCAGTTTCATATACCTTTTTAAGTCACATCACAGGAAGCTGTGATCACTTGTCTTCCTTTTTGCAGCGCGGTTAAGGGTATGAGCGGTTGCGTCAGTGTGTTTTTGTGCGGTGGAGTGTGCTGGAGTTTGCTGCTTTGAGGGCTGTTTGCTGCTCTGGTGGCTCGCGTCTGATTCGTCGCGTGCCACGTGCCACCTGTTGCGAGCGCAACTGGGTTTGTAAAGGAGTTTTGTGTCGAAGAGCACCGAAGGCGACAGTTACTCTCCTACTCTTGTATGTGTGCGCTATAGAGTTTCTAGTGAGTAATCATGGAGACAGAGGTAGGTTTCTGGTAAACATTTTATTCTTCTTATTGAAATTTTTTCCTCCAGCTATTGTGTGGTTTTATTCAAATTTGAAAAGGTTCTTTTTGTTTAAAACACAATTTCTTAATTTTGGAAAATGAGGAAGGGAAAATGTGCACAGTTGTTATTTGTTACCAGGCCGACTTTAGCTGTTAGTTAAACACGGAGAAAATAATCAACCCTAGTACCAGTTTCAAGGTCATAATCCTGTGCTAATGTTTAGAAAAGCATTGTATTAGAAGTTATTAGTATATTTCTGTCAGATACTCAAGAGATACTGTACATTTATGCTGTGTATGAAGAACCCAGCCATCTTGTTTTTGCTGACACAAAAGAAGTGTCAGCAGGTAACTTAGATGTCTGTGTCTGTCTGTCCGAGAGTGTAAATTACCTTCAACCTACATTAGAAAAGCATATGCTTCTGGTTACTATGGTTACAGTTTCCACAGGAGCTCGGGAGATGCAGATCAGTTGTGTTTAGTAGAAGTGTTAAAATAAAATTACTATACCAGTGGTGTCATTGTGCATTGTTTGCACCACAGCATTGTGTAGCTTTACTCATTCTCCCCTTCCTTTTTCTTCTACATCGCCACAGCCGGGTATCGTGTCTCCATTTAAGCGTGTGTTTCTGAAGGGAGAGAAAGGAAGAGATAAGAAAGCTCAGGAGAAGTGTGCAGAAAGACGGGCTCTTCACACCTTCTCACTCTCGGTCCCGGACCACCGCATTGACCCAGACATTCTTCTCAACGACTACATCGAGAAAGAGGTCAAGGTGAGAATAATCTCAGTGGATGTGCAACATGATAGATGCACAGTGTTAAACAGCTGACCTTCATGTCTTAAGACTGTTGTTGTCATTGTTACATTTACATACTTACCTGATGTCCTATGCATTCTATCATAATTTTGAAAAATTCCAGTATTGTTCTAGAAAGTAGAAAATAAATGTCCAGACTTTTCACCGGTACAGTACAATAATATGCTAGCAATTTTTGGAGCTGTAATAGTCTACATTGACATTTATTACCTGATTTCCTGACTCTATTTTATTCACCCAGCCAAGGAAACCACTGATGCTCTGTTGATAGGTCAGTAGATGATCTACTGTTGACTCTTGTGTGTTTGTATTTTGTTACATTGTAGTATCTGGGGCAGCTGACCTCAGTCCCAGGATACCTGAATCCTTCGAGCCGCACTGAGGTTTTGCAGCTCATTGACAATGCCAGAGTAAGATAATGAGCGCATGATTTAATTTCTGCTTTATGATAATCAGTCACAGAGGAAATTATTATTATTGTCGTTGTTTGTCATTTGTTCGTTTATTTCTGCTCCCAGAAGTCCCACCAGCTGGCTGGACAGCTGACATCAGAGCAAGATGCTGTGGTCAGCCTGTCTGCGTACAACATCAAGCTGGTGTGGCGTGACGGAGAGGACATCATCCTGAGAGTACCTATCCATGACATCGCTGCTGTTTCCTACATCAGAGATGACTCCCTGCACCTAGTCATTTTGAAAACAGGTATGCTCATGCACTCGGATCGCTTAGTGTCATGATCCTCAGTACTGCCTTTTTACACCCAAAGCAGTGTATTATATTATTAATGTGTTAAAATAATTAACCAAAATTAAATTTAGGAGCTTTTGCATCATTAGTAATTTTGTGTGTGTATGTGTAGCTCAAGAGCCTGGAGGCTCACCCTGTCCCAGCACATGTCCGGAGCTGTCGAAATCACCTACTCTGAGCTCTTTGTCTGAAAGCGGAGCTGTGGATGTCTGCTGCCTGCTCGTGCTGGCCGTCGAGAACAAGGTCTCTAATCTGTTCAGCACACACCACCTTTAACTAAGTAATAAGACGAAATCGTTAGGTCACTGAGTGTGGAAGAGCAGTATTTTGAATCTGTAGTCAGGTTGGGTTGTATGAAAATAGCTCATTAATATCCTGAAAAGGCTTTCCTCAGGTATCGTGGGTACAGCCCTGACCGAGTGACTCACAAACAAATAGCTGACTCTATATTTTTACGAGTGTAAAAGTAGTGTCCTTAAGCATTTTCTACACAGCAAAAAAAAGCATTCTCTGAATGAAAACATTCCGAAGTATAAAAAGAACCGTAGATTAATAGTGATTGTGATTTATTCAGACTATTAGAAGCAAATTACAAAACCAAAGCTGCACATTAGAACGTCATAATAATAAATATGGTGAAAAGAATCATCTCTTTGGTCTAGATGTTCAACCATAACTAAACGCAAAAATACCTGAAACCTAGACAAAAAAACACTTACTGAAAAAGTGAGAGACCGCTACTAATGCACTAGTAAATTGTGCAAAATAAGAGTAAATTTGCTCATCAAAATCTGTGTATTTAGATACCCTATAGTCKGTCATGAATTCAGAGAGGAAGCTCAGGGGAGGGAAAGGATAGTATGATGTTGCCAGGTGGTACTGGGGCTTAGTGTTTAGTTTTGCTTGATGAGTTTAGTTTTATCTTACAACTCCAGAAGTGGGAGGTTGAATCTCACCTCTGGTCTATGTGTGGAGTTTTCATGTTCTTGTCGTGATTGAGCAGTGGGAGGAAACCCACAGGAAATCCACGAAAGACATGCATTATATGCTAATTGCCGTTTATTTTCCCGTTAATTGCTCGTAGTGTATGATTGGGCATTTAAGTGTGTTTGCTTGTGCCCTTAATGATTTGGGATGAACTCCAGGCCCCCAGCAATCCTACACAGGAGAAGCGGTACTGATGAGGCATGGATGATGTAGATAGTTACTGTGTCTCACATAACATGTAAGCAGTATTTTATGATGAATAGCCGACTTTACTGTGCAGTACTGAATGTATTGTCTAATCCCCACATATGAAATCGAGAGACTTGTATTAAATGATATGATGCAGTATAAAATGACCAATATTTTCTTTTTACAAATTATTTCATTTTCCTGTCTTTTTTCTCCTTTCTTTGTTAAATGTATTGTTAATCATGTACATGATAAATTAAAATTATAATTTAATTTATACCTTAAATGCAGCAGTACTGTCCTACAAGGATGTCCCGCGGTTTAATACAAGTGCTTAGATTCCATCAAGTTAGAAAGTTTCCTCAGTACCAGAGCCATGATTAAACTTCCTGCTTCATGTCTGAAACGCTGGCCTCCCAGGAGCTCTCTTAATGACCCAAACAAAAATGGCTTAAAAGCAAGGTCAGGATTGTATGGAGGATGTGGCAATAACTCCCAGCCGAGTTCCTGTACTGTTCCCACAGACAGCTGTATCTTTTCCACAAGTTGCCGATAGGTTACTTCCAAGGATCAGACATTCCACTCGCTACATGTTCATGGGAACAACTGCAATGGGTTTTAAGTAAATGTCAATTTCAGTTTTCCACTTTCTTTCACAAGAAATTTCATCATAGGTACTGGTTTGACTTGAACATCCCTTGTACATTTATTCCACTGTTTGCAAAGTGTCTTCTTATATAAGTGAGTGTAGTCAAGACCTCTTCTGGTTGTATTGTTTCAGGCAGCAGCAGAAGAGCTCTGTCTACTCCTTAGTCAGGTTTTCCAGATAGTTTACACAGAGTCTACTATCGACTTCCTGGACAGGACCATTGACTTTCTTGATGGAGCCACAACGCCCACTCGGCACCTCTCCCTCTACAGTGGTGAGTAAAAGCGAGAGATAACTGCATGGCGGTTATCAGTGCAGGAGACAAACTGAACAAGTAGACTGAAGATCATTTAATGTTTGTTCAACTTGGGAGTCGATCCACATACTAGAATTTGAACYTATATAATCCAAATACAATTGTCAGTTTAGTCACTTATATATTTAACTTTTGCGGCACTGTTTAACTGTGTGATTAGTTGTTGAGTTCTGAGACTGTTCGTACAGAAGGGAAATTTTGATTTTTTAAAATATAGTTTTAGGATGTTGCCTGTACAATTCAGGTGAACAGATCTCAATTGTTTTAGCCACATGTATAGAGATTATAGCCTCTTTCAGCCATGCATTCATCTTCATTAATCTGACAGCATGTCATGTCTCGACCCTTTTTCACAGAAATCTTGAGTTAAACCTAGTGACATGTACAGATCACTTTCCACACACCACTGTTGAACAACAAATTCAGCAGCAAGTCTGAACTGCATGCAATGATTAGTTATGCACAGTATGACGTTGGACTGATGATGGAAATGTTAATTCATAGTCTGGGCATACCAGAGTCTAGGGCATGATGCTTTAATAGCTGCAGGTTTTAATAGTTGCAAGTATACAATTAGAGTTCTTTTTAATAGAATTTAATAAAATTACAGAATGTAAGTAAACAGAAACTTGTCTCAAGTTTTATGGTCAACTTAAGGACTGTGGGATTTTTGTAACTCTGCCTGGTACCTAGTACCAGCCATTTTTCTAAAAACTGCTGGCATGACTGCAAAGGAAATAAATAATCAACTGAAAGCAAAATCAAATACACATATCTGAGAAAATTGTTCAAGCCTTCTATATTATACATCACTTGATGTACTGTGGAATTTGGGAAGTATGACAAAAAGCATGCTTTTAACATGGCACTCTGTCCTAGGTATGGGTATGTCTGAATGAAGTCATGAGGAACATGATTATGAAAGAGACGACATTTAACAGATTGACAAAACTAGCATTCTGTTCTGTATTAAATGGGTTGATAATTGAAGAAGTTGGTGTAGGAGAAGGGAAGCTGGATACTAAATCACATGGGCTGTATGTCATAAATTACAAGTCTTGGGTTTGTTTTAATACTAAGATGACTCTTCAAGCAAGGATGTTAAAGAGCCATTTGAAGGAGGCCCAGGCACATTGTAAGTGTTTACTTAATTCAACATTTCTACATTTTTTTATTGACATGTTAATGAGATTTTTATTTTATTGAAATTCAGTGAATTCTCTTTAAGTAACTCAAGAATTCAGTCACAGTTGGCTGCTTAGGATGCTATGATGGTAATATTTTGGCCATTTACAGCTTGTTTCAGGGTTCATTAGAGGCTGCAGGACACTCTCCGTGTTCATCACCATCATCCACACCAGCATCACCACAGGACAAAACAGCCAGCGAGAGTGAATTAAGCACAACAGCAGCAGAACTGCTCCAGGACTACATGACCACCGTGAGAGAGATTCATACTAAAAGAGATTTTTTTTCTGTGTTTTTCTTTTTTAATATATACATTTAGTTTTAAAGTTGGTTCATAGTCTGGGCCACATTTATGTATATTTTTATTTCATTATTTAATAAATTAATGCATGAATTAATTCATATTTTAATGCAAGTCCTTGAACTGAGCCCATTTGTTCTTTATGCCTTCCAGTTAAGAACTAAATTGTCCTCTCAGGAGATTCAGCAGTTTGCCACACACTTGCATGAGTACAGAAATGGCGCCTCCATTCACGAGTTCTGTATCAACTTGAGACAGCTCTATGGAGACAGCAGGAAGTTCCTCCTACTCGGTAAGCACAATTTCCTATGGCTAAAGAGCAAGATGAAATGTACACAGCCCTTCCAGTCTGCGGTGTTGGAGACGACTGATGCTTGCTTTCTTAATTTCCTGTGTGGCTCACACGTCTGGCCATTCTTGCTGATGCATAAGCACAGACTGTTGCCCAAGAAGCTATTGAATTGTTATTTTTGTCTCTTTTTTGCTAGCAAACATTTAAAAAACTTTAGAGGCAGTTTTGCCATTAATGGTTGCAAAGTTGGGGGAGAAAAAGCATCTTTTTTTCCTCTCATTGCAATTTAGACTGATAGCTCATTACAAACAGACTTTTGTCACGTATACATTGTCGGGCTGCTGTGCTGCAAGTCTTTTAAAAGGATGAACAAAATACCACAATGACTGTCAAAGAAGCTAAACAAACCAAAGCCACAAGCAGCAGTTAAGATGAACCAAACCAAAGGAGAAATGCAAAGCATGGTAAAGGGTGGACAAACAATCACAGTGTGCACCATGGAGACATGAACGTACTGTTAAAAGTCACAGTGCTCAGTATCGTTGTGTCCTTCCTGTTCCTTGACACAAGCTGTGCACCTTCTGTGCGTGCTCTGAAACAGTCACTAAGGTGCTGCATGCCTTGGACAGAACAGTCACGTAGTGTTCCGGACCTGGGATGATCATTTACAGTTCTCATTGCGTCATACCGTCTAGCAAGGTTTGAAACTGCTGGCTGTGAGCAAGAACATGCCAAGTAGCCTCCTGCTGGCTTGTACTTGCCTCCAGCATCCCAGCTGCCCAGTAAGACTGTAAAGATGTAAGGCTGGGCATCACAGCGTTATTTGGGGTCCCCTTTTTTTTTACAGCATTTGTAGAAATTTTAATTAGTACACTTTTAGTGTTTAGGTTATTATTGGGTCATTGGCATTTTTTTTTACTATAATGGAGTAAGCAGGTCTGAAAAAAAGGCTTTAAGGTTGAAGAAAAAAAGGAATATTCTTTCTTTTGATGCTCAGTAGAGCCATGCAATTTAATGGGTTACTTTTTTTATTCAGAATCGATTCGTGCAATTTCAAAAAAATTATCTATATATATTTACAAAAGTTCTGAAATTCTGAATCCTTTAAAAACATACCATAGCTTTATCAGAAGGTAAAAACCTTGCATCTTTCACAAATACAGTACAGACCAAAAGTTTGGACACACCTTCTCATTCAAAGAGTTTTCTTTATTGTGTTCTTTAGCCCAAACAAGTCTCTTCTGCTTGTTGCCTGTCCTTAGCAGTGGTTTCTTAGCAGATATTCTACCATGAAGGCCTGATTCAATTATTCATGCATTGACCTGGTCTCTGATCTGAGCTGCTGTTGACCTGCGATTTCTGAGGCTGGTGACTCGGATGAACTTATCCTCCGCAGCAGAGGTGACTCTTGGTCTTCCTTTCCAGGGGCGGTCCGCATATGAGCCAGTTTCTTTGTAGCGCTTGATGGTTTTTGTGACCGCACTTGGGGGCACTTTCAAAATATTCCCAATTTTTCAGACTGACTGACCTTGATTTCTTAAAGTAATGATGGCCACTCATTTTTCTTTACTTAGCTGCTTTTTTCTTGCCGAGAAGGTGTGTCCAAACTTTTGGTCTGTACTGCACTTCAATTTTAGAAGGGGTATTGCTTCTGTTTTTATCAATTTATCAATTGTTGGTGAAACACCGCCACCTATTGGACTGGAGTGCGACTCAGGCGATTGGGAGGAAAAAGCATTATCTTTAACATTATATTTGTCAGACATGACCTTTACACAATCAATATCAGATGTTAGACGATATTTCAGTGTTTATTGGATACTTTCAATAGTTTAATTGAAAAGTATAAAGAACAAAAATCTAATCAATTTTGTGAGTCACAGCTTTAATGCTGAGACCAGTTTAACAGGACAAAGACATCTTGCTTCTATTATTCTCTCTTTCGACTGACAAATGATATAGGCTTTTTGGGAAAAAAAAGTTTAAAAACACCACTTTTCACATATACAGGTACAGTATAGTGTCATTTTTCTTTTCACACATATAATATTCTTAGAGGTTTGTAGTCCGAGTGCAGGGGCACCTGTAGGATTATATTTCATAGTACACAAAAGACCCACCTTTATTATACATACCTTTAATGTTTATGTGAAACACATGCACACTCAGTCAGTGAGTGAATGAGAGAGATTTTCAGTTTCAGGTTTTTGTTTTTTTTGGCACATTACCGATTCATCACCAAAAAACTCTGATTAACCTACCATTAATGAAGCATTTTAAAGAACAGAATCGGTTCTGCTGTTGCTGTCGGCAGAATATATACTGCGTAAAACAGGTTGCTTTCTATTTTCAAAAGCTTGAAAAATGTCCCTGTTGCTTTCTTTTGCTCATTTCTAGGCTACTTATTTACCTGCTACCACTCAAGACAAAACAAAACCTGACAAATCATTAAGAAATAAGAAAAAATTTGTAATACGCACAGTGCATAGAGGATTTTGTGTGCTTGTGCCCCTGTCACAATACAAGGTCAGCTGTGCTATACAACCTAAAAGAATTTGGGACGCCAAACCAACATGTGCTCATTAAAGATTTCATTCCAGTAGGTGTCTCCTTTTGCTCTTGTCATAAACACCACAGTTCTGCAAAGGCACTAGACTTTKGAGCATCAATGGATTTGTCCATGTTAGCTGAGGAGGCCTGTGACACAATTGGTGTTCCAGTCCAGTTGGTRTTGAGGTCAGGTCTGTGTGCAGGCTGTTTGAGTTCTTCTAATCCAAACTTGTAATGGAGCATGCTTTGTGCACAGCGGCACTGTCATGCTGGCAAATGTTTTTGCTCTTCTTCATTCCAGTGAAGAGAAATCGTAAAGCTACAGCATACAAATTACAAATACATTTCATTCAGTTGCATGGTGAGTGGCAGCAGAAGGTTCACCAATATACACTATAGATTGGCTATATAGTGTATGTTGAAATGTTTACTAGCTTTGTTGACAGTGTGAAATATATGAAATGCTTCTTTCTACAGGGTTTTTTTTGTGGTAAAAGATTACATGCTCAGCAGCACTTCACCATGTTTTAATGTAATGACTAATTCTCCTGGTTCTTTGGCAGGCCTTAGGCCCTTCATCCCAGAGAAGGATAGTCAGCATTTTGAGAACTTCCTGGAAACGATCGGCGTGAAGGACGGCCGTGGCATCATTACTGACAGCTTCGGTCGCTACAGACGTACAGCCAGTTCAGCTTCTGACTCCACTACCAATGGCAATGGGGCAGCAGGAGGGTCGGATGAAGGAACAGTGTCCTCTGAGGGTGATGAGTGGGACCGTATGATCTCAGACATCAGCAATGACATTGAAGCATTAGGGTGCAGTATGGACCAGGATGGTGTATCACCCTGACAGAAAAAAAAAACTTTCTCCATGTGCTCTAGTCAATCACCACTTAATATTCTGACTGTTACATAGTTCACTGGCCCATGTCACTTTGTCAAATGATGCTGGAATGTCAATACTCAATACTTCCTGTCACCTCAGTTTTTTCCTGGCTTTTATGTATTGTTGTAGCCACATTGCAATCATTCAACTGGATGATGTTGCTTTATATGAGACACTTGAAGTGTACATGGACTTTCTTTAACTGTGCGTGGCACAGGTGATGATTTCATGAGTGTTTATTGGCAGTATCTGCTATCGGTAATGAGACAGTAGCTTTTTAGGCTGATCTGGGACCAGCGTTTAGGTTTCTATGAAGGTGTCAGGACAATAGCAGGATTTGAACCTCCTTTATCCTCAAGAGTTCACATTTAGGATTAATGCAAAGTTTTTCAAAATCATTGTAGTTAAGTGGCGATAAGAGACTTGAAGAGATGCAAAGCGAAGTAAAGTAGCTTTTTTTAAGCACATTAAAATTCTTCATATTAGTCTGTGGATTCTGAAGTAAGTCACATGCATGGATTAGACGCTAAATCAAGGCAGTTATTCAGGCATCATCAGTGTCAATTGCAAAGTCTTTAAAAGATTGTTCTGAGCAAATGAGCAAGTCATTTTTTGGGGGGGTGGGCTCATGCTGACACCAACAGGACATAAAAGCCATCAAGGTTTCCAAGGAGGTGCTTTTTCCCATATTAACAGCATTTGATCCCAGAATCTCATCTCTTGGGTTTATTTCAAGATTAGTATTGTATTATTAGCCAAAGGGTATTCTCGCATTCAGCTGTGCGTCATCTATGACATGCAACAAAGTTTAATCCATCAAGTGTTTTTATTTCTCTCATTATATTAACTGTTTGATGTGTTATTATAATTTGTTTTAATTGCATAACATGTAAACACATTTTGCTATTGCATTTTCCAACTAGTGCTGGTTGTAATTACCCCATGATTGTTACTTTGCAGTGCACCAGGTAGAGAACATGGCTTAATATATTGGTGGATTTGGGCTGGCAACTTGGAGTATTTAGATATTTGACAAGGCCACTTAGCTGGCTGATGGTGTTCAGTGTTTTGTTACATTGMAGAGCAAATATGTCTTGTTATATGTTTTAGCCCTCCATCAGCCTGACATTGTGCCTTGCAGAATAACTGCTTATTATATCATCCAACAGGGATGCAAGAATCATTCTGTAATCTGTACAGACTGTGACCAATGAGTTGTATTAAATATTATGTTTAGTATTCAGTGTTGTGAATATGTTAAAGGGCCAGGATATGAAATATGAAAATACTACTTTGGCTTACATTACTTTAATTTGAGAAAACTTCAACAGGGCTAGATATTTTAAGATACTCTTCACATGGTCAAAGTGGATATTTTCTACGTTGTAATTGACGTTCATAATCATCTGAAGATTAGGTTTTTTTAAAGTGCAATATTCAGTATGAAAATGTATATCTGTAGTTAATGAGTTATGGAGCAGTTAAACTGTCTCGTTATTTATGTTATGTAATCTTTTCTAGGCAAGATGAATACCACAGCATGCCTGAAACCTTCACTGTCAGGGTCACACATCTTTGTGCTGCACATGAAAGTTAAAAAAAAAAATTATCTGACCTGTTTATTATTATTATTTCTTGCACATCTGAACTATCAAGTTAATTTTTTTGTACATTTAGGGCTACTTTGCAATTGTGTTATAGTTCACTTTTGTAAAGTTTAGTTGGGTTTGATCATAATATTCTTTCTATGTAACATGGAATTACAAATCTATAATTTGGAGGTTTGTGCAGAATGTCGGCAGTGTTGGCAGAAGTGTCCTTCTTGATGGCTAACACTTTTGCAACGTTCCTGGAACTCCTCTATCCATTCATACACACTTCTTTATTGAAAAATGTTTTCTCTATACTGCACACAAAGTCTAAAAATAATGGCACCAGGGACACTCGCGGACCACAGAAAAGTGGAACAAAAATCACTGCACGTTGATACTGTTTTGTGTAAATCACAGGTGTGGCATCTATTTTTTACTTGTCCCGCAGTTACAAATGAACTGACACAACACCTTCACACCTGCACAGCCGAGACAGTAGCCTTGAGGGCAAAGCTGATAAGACACTGATAAGATAGTGGTACCACTGTCAGAAGTTTTAATAAAACTGCAGTGATTAGTAAATAAACAATTTAAATGAAAAGCACCCCAATATTCTTATTTTCACATGGTGATAAATATGGCCATGTATGTTCAACAGTCATCTTTTCAATCTTCTGTAGCTGTCCATAGTGCTATGCTCTTCTCCTCCATGCACACACACACTAGCAAATTATTGGAACTTAGTATTATTTAATGTTTAATCGAAAATGGTTCAGCTATTGTCACACTACTAAAATTCCTAGAAGGCTGCTTCTCAATGCTGATTTTTATACACATCACAGAGCATGGTAAGATAAGTTAAATGTCTTGTGCAGTTCGCCTGTTTGGTACGATCAGCTCTTTTATTCCATTTGTATTTGAATAGCCTGTGCATAATAAGCAAAGACAAAGAAGACTTATGTCAAAARCTTTTGGAACTAGAAGCTTCCAATCTGTTTTTCCAATAAGAAAAAAACAATATGGATTTGGGAGACCAGTGTCATTTAGATCTTACTTAGTAGATATCCTCAAATCACAAGTTCTAACAGATACAATGCTGTGCAAAACGCTTGAGCCAACAATTATTTCTTCATGCATTGCTTTCATAGAGCTTGACTTTCTTGTATATTTAATGTAGTCTTAAGAAAGTTCTCCAAGTTTCCTGAGAATCATTTTTGTCTCATTTTCAGTCCTGCCCCTGTACCTGAGCAATTTCAGAGGAATGTTTTTGTTTGTTAAACCACACAGTGACCTATAAATCATTAAAGCATTAAAAAAAAAAAAAAAACAATTTAAGACATGAACCCGTGAGAAACAGGTACAGATGATCAGGCCAGTGATTAGTGTACTGCTGACGCTGAATGCTGGGTGGTTGGAAAATGACGAGAGGGGAAATGATGTAATATAAATAAACTATTTATAATTTTTTTGTAGCCTGTTACAGTAAACTATTTTTTTTTTCATTTAATCACAATTGTTTAACTTGATTTAATATGAAGAAATGAGGAATAACTCGAGATTTTTGGGCAGTATTGTATATGTACTAAGTAGCATTTTGTTTATTTAGATCATTTGGATATCAGATATGCCAATCTTGCTGGAAGTAAGGAAATGCTTATTTATTGCATTTATAATGTAAGATTATATTTGATAGTTGATTAATACAATGATTATTCGGATAGATTACTCTTTAATGTTCGCTTATTTTATATATATTTTATATAYAATTGGTAAAATAGCTCAAATTTACTTAATAGAAGAAGAGTTTAATTTTGGAAATACACCCATGCATAGCAACAGACAGTTTCAAGAGCTCTCTTTAAATAGGCCTAAGCCTTTAGTAATAGTCTGAGCAGGCAGCTTTCTCTGCTAGATAAAGAGGATTAAATGATGCAGGAGCAGATAATAGAGGAGCTGTGCTTCCTCCAGCCTGGTGTGAACTCAGCCTGGGTTACCTGCAGCCATGCTAAATATACTGTACAGTACTTTTTATCCTATACTGTACAGTATATTTACTCCTGAAGAGGCKAAATCTTTCATCCTGGACAAGTCTCGGATAGAAAATGTAATAGTAAGCACTTCTCTGTGTAGGTATAACTTCAGTATACAAAGTTATCCAGTCTCTTCAGGAACAGGTGCTGACTTTGGCAACCTTGATGTAAATGAACACCGCCGTGTTACACAATCTCTCCCGGGCAAGACGGCTCGGTGCCAGCTTCCTTGATGGTTTGTTTGTGAAACAGTAGAACAGCCATTTACAGAGAAACGAGAGAGGAAGATCTTAAGCACCACAGTCTATTCATTCGCATAACTCTGGCTCACCCGTACAGTTTCGTGGTGACGGGCTTGCATTCCAGAGGATGTCTGTGTGTGAAAACATCCTATCCGAAAAGACTTTTGTGCCGAGTCGAACGAGCGGCTCCTAAAAGCGTTAAGGTGCAGACGCACAATAAGAGGCAAACCCCAGGCCTTGAGAACAAAGGTTAAACACTGAGCTATAACATGCGAGCACGCGATAGTGATAAACAGGAAGTGTASTGTCATTACACAAYGGTTGCAAAGTAAACACTACACGTGTCTTCATAAACATCGTTATTGTGTGTGTATACTCAAACCCCAGTTACAGTGCTATTGTTTCAAAATGCGTGGCATTAAGAGTAAGTATGGTTAGTCACCTAATACCGTCTCTTGGAGTTTCCCTCCATTACTCCTTTCTGTGCGTTTTCTATTGATTGAAGCCAGTCATTGTGAGCAGCCATGAAACAGTAACCTCCTGAATGCCATCCAGGCCGCAGACTTCCCGACCCACTTTTATTTCCCACGTTATCTTATCCCGGGGCTAAGCATCAAGGAATTTTCTCTCTCTGTTGCATGGCATGACTGATTCATTCGAGCGGGCACCTACAGGAGGCTGTCATGAAAGTTTCTCCAAACTGAAAAAAAAAAATGATCCCCTTACGAAGTTTTTCTTTTTTTTCTTTCTTTCTTTTCACAGTGACTGAGAAAATTCCTTTTCACTTTGACAAAGCAGTCAGCAGCATTGAATTAAACTGCACTTAATCAGCATAACATTTCACATATCCGCACCGTGTGACTGATCATCTTTGACAGAGTGAGGTTACTGTAGGTCACCGGTCCATTTAGAATAAAGAAAAAACTTTTCAGCTGAATGATGCACAGCACCGTTGAATATTCAAGTCCTGATTTGTCCCAACCATGGGTTAATAAGCATGTGCTTAGCATTTATCTCTCTAGCTTATTCATAGAGACTTGTATGGCAGATGTATCATTTTATTCTCTTAGGAAAAATTTATTTTATATACATAATTATTATATGAGGGGTGTTCGAATCAAACCTGGACTTTTGATTGTGCAGAATAACAGAACATAGTTATGAGAGATAAAAAACTACCTTTATTTCTCTACTGCGCGGTATATAAGCCCCTGCAACACTAATGCACTTATCCCAGCGTTTCACTAGGGCTTGGATACTATCAAGGTAGTAATTTTTTTCTCAGTATGCCAGGGCCGTAATCAGCCTGCCTGCTTCAGATCTGAAACGCTGGACTCCCAGGAACTCCATAAATGGCCCAAACACGTGGAAATAGCTTGGATTAAGTGCAGGCCTATACAGGGACGTGGCAATAACTCTCAGTTGAGTTCCTACTGTATAATGTGTACATATTGTTTGTGGATGATTGTGCGTAYAGTTCACACAGACAGATGCTTCTGTTCGACTCACATGAGATCATCATGGGATCGATGTACGGCCTTCTTTAAAAAGCTTTGCACCATTCAAACAAAGCCCCTTTGGGTCACCCCTTGTACATATACAGCTCTGGATCCATAAGCAAATGTAATTTGAAGTTTAAATTGAGAGTCTCAATGACATTTCAACACTTGTTAATGTATCAGAACTGATGTTATGTGCAGAGACTGTTCTGGACCGATACTTCATATTGATCCAGACCACTCTGTATATGAAAGTCTGCAGTATCAGTGCCATATTATAGGATTTTCCGCAACAGTAAGCACAACTGTTGGAAGGTTAAACAACTCCGCATGTCTTTCATTAATACATTAACAATTATTTGTGAAAGACGTCTGGTTATAGTTCTTACTTCCCAATGATGCTTTTCGTATTTAAAAAAAAAATCTTTTTTTTTAAAATTCCTATTTAGTATTTGATCAGTGTGATCTGTAAAAGTTTTTTTTTCATACTAAAATGCCCCAATAATAATTTACTGAGGTCCTGATTTGAGATTCACTCAAAACTATGTTGTCATGTGTCCAAATCTAAGTACATTTTAGTACATTTAAATTTCATGAACATGGAGTAAAGCTGGCACACTGCATTCATTCTTCCATTTGTCACATTTATAAGATTGTCTTTCGTGTATCTGCTATAATTATGTCTGTAGAAAATTGTGTTCAATTATAAACAAACTTCTAAAAGCGTACTTTCTTCACTTCCTCTGTGCCTGATACTGTTCATTGTGTTTTTCTCAATTAAGCTTCTAAGGCTTGACGTGTTATTAAAATTCCATGTACAGCATTTTCTACACAGGAAAAGCAAATAACATGATGTGGCATGACAGTTTCTTGTTTCATTACAAAATAGGTGGCAAAATATTTGTTTTATACCAGTTTCTTGTTTTTACATTGGAGACATGGTACACATCTCTAAGCCCTGTTTACTTTTAGGCTAGCAGAGGGAGAAGCGTCTTGTGTTTATGTTCATCTTGGTGACACCAATCAAGCGAAGGGATGCTGACAGACCAAACCCAGGCGTAACGGGACCGTCACACAGAAGATCAGAAAGCTCGTCTTGCTCCTCCAGGCCGTATGTGGCATCGTTGAGCATTCGCCGGTGCAGGTGGCACGTCTGCTCGATCTTTAATTTGTTGATRTCTCCTCGTAGGCGCATGAGCTGGCGGGCAAGCTGCTGGTCCTGCAAACGCATCTCCTTCTGCAAGCGAATAGTGACAGACATGAGGAATCTGACAGGATGCGAATCCTCAGAGAGATAATGTTTTTCTAAGAGGGCCAACACCACCACATTTTATGTAATCACAAATGCATCCTGAATTCACCGGATTTTATTAATTTTTTTTATTTATTGATTTGTGTTTGATTTCCCTCAAATCTCTTCCTATCACATGCCCTGTCGCTGCCTTAAACTATAGTCCTTTGTTAACTAAACTCAAGTGGTATTTAGATTATATTTACATTTAGATTATATAGCAAGATTATATTTCATGTAATATACGTCATTATTACATTTTAAATCACAAACATTCCTCAAACATTTACCATAATTGACGGAAGATCATTTGCAATGCCTGATTTGATCACAGACCCTTGGCTTGGATATTTTTTTTTAACTAGCATGTTCAGGACTATAATAGCTAACATTAGCTACACTGGAATTGGTTACTTACAGTATAGATGTATAGATATTCATTGGATGGTGTGAAAATACAACTGGGTATTTAAATAAAAATCATCTTTGGTAAAGGTTAAAGTACAGCTTTGAATTCCTCGAGTTAAACCCCTACAAAGGTTAAATAAATAAATAAAGAAAGAAAGAAAGAAAGAAAGAAGTCTGCTTCATCTCTTATTGATGGTAAAGTTGTTCTCCTTCCCCACTTAGAATGTGGGTAGTTTATTATTATTATTATTGTTGTTGTTTACAGTTGTTCATAATAATAATAATCATCATCATCATCAAAGTGTAGATCGAGAGATAGATTAGAGTATAGATGCATTTGCTCTCATTCCTGCTTCCACGTCTATTAAAATGTGAATTTACAGTATTTTTTGTATGTAGTATGAATTTGGATCATCTCCAGTGCACACACACTTGTTTGTGATTGTTGTTGTATAATCATGTATTCAACTAGTGGAAGTGAAATTCCTTCTCTGCTCCTTTTCACTTCTGCTTTCTTTTTCTTTTGTTTGTTTGAACAATGCATTAACCAACATGTTCACCAAAATCTATTGTGCAAAATATGAAGAGGTTCCTTATTTACTACAAAGCTGTAATTTTGCTAATTAACCAACATGGTTTATATATACTATATATACACAAACTCTACCAGTCAAAAGTTCGGACAGACCTTTTAATTCCTTGATCTTTCCTGTTTTTTTTTCATACTTTCTACACTTTAAAACAATGCAGAAAGTATCTGAAATATACAATAATCACCTTTGAACAGTTGATATTGAGCTGTGTCTGCTACTTACGCTCTGTAAAGCCTTCATAACGCCTCTAATCTTTGATGATTTTGAGGCTGATTACTCTAAATAACCTTCTCGTCTGTAGCAGAAGTTTTGGTCTTGCTTTCCTGGGATGGTCCAGTTTCATCATGGTGCTTGATGGGTTTTGCAAATGCATACTATTCTTCTTGCAAGAACGGTTCCAGAACAGCTGACCTTCATGTCTAAAAATACCAACTTACTGTTGAAGTTATTGTTTTTACTTAATGACATCTTTCCATACACGTTATTTCATAGTTACTTCAGTATTGTTCTAGAATGTAATAAATAAATAAATAAATAAATAAATAAATAATAAGGATATGTCTTTTGACTGGTACTGTAAGTATGTATGTATAGAGAGTATTATTGTAATCTCCAACAGCAGAGCTTCACTATATTTTTTCATTATATCATACTTGTTAAATAAGAGGTTCTGTTTTGATTGGGAAAATATGAAGGAATTGCAAACATTGATCTATTCTTTATAATAAATAATTCACTTGTAATCTCTTGTAATGGGGCTTAAGGCTCTCTGGGCTTTGAGTGTACTGTTCTATTCAAAGTAATGGATACTAATTTCAATACTCTGAAAAACACATCCAAAAACTTTAACCAACATAAAACGTAACTACTAATTTAATGAGGTTTACCATGTAATCCCCCCTCACTGAACCTTAACTTCAACCACATTCAAGTATCTCTTACCAGTTCTTTCCTTAGCCAGATGAGAGCTTCATCAATATTCCCAAACCCTTTCAGATTTCCAGAAGTCGGGCTGCACTCTTGTGTTAAGTCCAACTTGTGGGCAATTCTTTCAGGCCTTGCATGCTCCCGTTCTGCACTTTGATCAAACACAGTGGACGTTGGTAGATCTGATGGTCCTTTGGCACTGGTAGCTTCTTCTACGYGTTCCTTCCACTCTTGATAGGAAGGTCTCCTGGTCTGTAGTCTAAGTCTTTCAGCCAAAGCCTTTAAATTTCTTAAATGGTCATCTGTCGAGGCCTCCAGGTTATCACAGTCCAGGCTAGTGACATCGTTTACACGAATCTGCGGCAGTGTGTCCATGGCTTTTCTAATGCACCAAAAACAAGAAKAGTTGAAAACTATCCTGGAGATAAACTAAAAAACTTTTTTTTTTTGTTATAGCTGATCACTAAAGATGATCTGGACCTTTGGAAGTGCAAGTGAATATTCAGGCAAAAGGGAATAAATTTTCCCAGTCCTCAGGCAACAGGATTTAGGAAATCGTTAAAAGAAATAAATGCACAATTTATCTGTTATCCATGTAGCTGGCTTGCTATTAGAAATTTCCTAAAGTTTGGTATAATAAAATGGCAGAAAGCACTATATCGACATAATTCTACAAAACCATCTTTTTTGACCAGTAACTTTTCTAAAGGCTCATACTGAGTGTTTCTTTTCTACATCTCATGTCATGCTCCGGATCCTCCCAAGCTAGCTGTTGCCATGGTAACTTAAAGCAGTCTATGAGTCAGCATTTTGCTGT
>QMIH01001213.1:75209-93904 GCA_003987875.1 Clarias batrachus | reverse complement strand
TGTAAGCAAGTATAGTAAATATTCCGTAAATGTCAAGCAATCAGCCATCAAGCGAACATAGATATATTGTGATTATTATTACTACAGAYGGTAGAACATAATACATCTTTAATGCGCCTGGCTATTTTTAAATTCTAATTATGTTAACGACTTTCTGTGGGCGGGACTTCCGCTGTGTTTTCCCCGCTCACTGCCAGACTGCGCGCTGCTGTTGCGAGGTAAGTAAGCTGCTCGCTCTGTCATGCTGATACTTGGTCATTTCTTGCCGTTTGATTGCTTTTGATTAGGAAAGGACGCATGGGTGTTATATTTAGACACAAGCGTGTGTGATGTCGCTCCAGCCCTGTGTGTCGCGTGCGGACAGATAGATGACTGTATCCTGCAGAAGGTTGGGTAAATACTGATCATCCGACATGCATGTTGCGTGTCTTCATTTTTTTTTTTTTTTTTGTAGTGTTTCCATGCAAACGCGTGTACAGAAGATACCGTGCTATAAATAATATCATTATCATTTATCAGTAGCGGGCGGATCTGCTGGACCTGAGCTGCACTGGGTGATGTCATCGGTTGGTACTGAAGCCCTCTCTGCTTAACAGCTGTGCTGTGTGCATTTACATCTGTGTGCTCGTGCACATATGTGTTCGTTACATGCGCGATGCTCTCGGCCCATGTTTAGATTTTCCACGAGACTCGTACAGTATGCACCTGTTAGAGAAATGCTTAAGACATGACATTCATGCATGGTGGCACCGGTGAGTGTCTAAGTATTCTTGATAGATGAAACAAAACAAAATGTGAATTGTCCTGAGGTTACGTCTTACATTGGCCCAAGCAGTCTGTATTTTCTCGTTGTTTGGACATTGCACTAATTTAGACCTATTAGAAAAAAAGAAAAAAAATCTTTGGAATATGTTGTTTATTTYAAATGTTTTTTGTTTGTTTGTTTTTTTAAAGTGGTTTAGTGGTTAGCACTGCCGCCTGGGTGGGTTTTCTCCGAGTTCTCTGGTTTCCTCCCACAGTCTAAAGACATGCATGCATATTAGATTAATTGGCATTACAAAATTGTATGTCGGGTGTGAATGCACGTGCACAGACCGGAGGTCCTTCCATGATTGGAAAAATGAGTATAAATACAATGATAATCACCATTTGCCTCCACAGTCCCTAGTTGGACTACAGGGGTTCCTAGATGGATGGATGGATGGATGAATAGGCATTTTAGATGCCTAACACTTAAGACTTACACAAACATGGTGTTAACACATTGTATTTGCTTAAGACATAAGGCACATTGCACATGGTCTACATTTTGCAMACTTGGAACTTTGCACCTTGTTCTTCTCATCTGAATTGCTTTTCCAGTTCAATTCTATTTTATTACTTGTACATAGTGTAAATTCTACAGCTAAGAGGTCCCTATATTTTCTATTATTTTTTATAATTTCTATTGTATTTATATTTAATATTTTATATTCTTATTTCATATTTTATATTCTTATTTGAATATTTWATTTTTTTATACTCATTATCTTCTTATTTCATATTCTTTATTTGAATACTCTATTTTGGTTTAGGTTGTACAAGCATTTCATTTCATATCATGATCGTATGTGACAAATAACACTTGAATTTGAATTTGACATGCAAGAAATAAATAGACACCCACAGTGGTATGATAATATTTATGCACCAAAATGTGTTGCCATTATTAAAACTTTTTTTTTCTCCCCCTCTTCTTTTCACACTAGAATATAACCATCTTTAAGCATTTATGCCTAGAAGTGAAAATTCTACTTCTTTTGGTCAGTCTGAAGGTGGACTGCTTTACACAGAAATAGCTAGGAATCCTATATCCCTCTTTCTTGCAGTTCAATTAAAAGAAAAAGGTAAAATATTAGCCACAATCTGGCTTTGAAAATATGAACATCTGTTGAGAACAAACCTCTCATTTTATGCATAGACAATTTCTTGGTCTTAGAGGCACTAAAGGAATTTACTAAGGAGGCACTAAGTCAAAACRGGACTTGAGCACAGTATAGTGGAGACTCTTATCCACAGTAAAACATGAAATGAAGAAGGGTGTATATCTGTTAATGACGTTAATTGACTGTGATGACTCCCAGACCACTAACGTCTGATAGATGTAAATCAACAGATAACTTGTCAGTGGCTCGCAGGAGATCTGCATCTGTCTGTGGGAATTATACCAACAATTAAAGGAGTTCCTGGGAGGCCAGCATTTCAGATTCAAAACATGCAGTTCGATCATGGCTTTGGCATACTGAGAAAACTTTTTACCAAACACTAGTGAAATGCTGGGATAGGTGCGTTAGTTTAGCAGGGGATTATATAGAGAAATAAAGGTTGTCAGTTCTGTTATTCTGCACAATCAAAAGTCCTGATTTGACTCCTCGTATTAAGAATACGTGAATAATTAAACCTTACATATTTAAAAATGAACCATTTTGGTGCACACATTTTATTCTAAGTCTATGAGAGTATACTATTTCTTCCATGTTTGCGTATACTTAACCCAGATTCAGCATGCTGTACTTATTGAATAATTTCTTAGATTTATATACTTTGAAGCACAAATTGCTGAAAAATGTTAAAGCTGGCTATGATAGAAAGGTATCAGAAATTCCCTAGATCTCAATCCGACCAAGCATCCACAGTACTTAAAMAAATCTGCGGCTAATGTCCTAGAGTTCTTGTGGATTCATGCCGAGAGGGTTCAGAGCTGTTTTGTTGGCACAAGGGAACCTGCACAATATTGTGCTTAATGTTTTGGGATTTAATCAAATAGCTGATCAGTGTGTTTTGTATTATGTATGCATGCTTGTCCAGTTTATGAGTGCAGAAGCCATTTGCTTCAGAGAAAGGTGGCATGGATACAATCCCCTCGGTGGCTGACACTGGCCCGAAACACTGAATCTGATTTAATCTGAACACAGTACCTTATTGTATTTAACAACCCTTCCAATCTTGGTTCTCGCATGCTGTCCAAGTTGGTATCGGTTCAGCATGAAGCATCAGCTGACGCTAATTTCAGAGCGCTGATCTTAATGTCATTTTGAAAATGTAAGAAAGTAGATCGGCTCTTGCCTCGAGAGACAACATTCGATGTGCATCATGAATTATTTTCTTTCCACAGGTTCCATCTGGCATCGAAGTGCAACATGAACGTTGTGTTAATAAGGAAGATGCACTTGCAAAGCTGCCTTCTAGTATTGCTGCTCCTGCCTCTCTCACACCAATACGAGCCTCACAAGCTGCTCCTAGTGTCGTTCGATGGTTTCCGCTGGGACTACGTGAACAGGGTTCCCACACCCAACTTCCGTGCCCTGATGGAGGAGGGGGTGCAGGTGGAGCGGGTGGAGAACACCTACATCACCAAGACCTTTCCTAACCACTACACTTTAGTGACGGGCTTGCATGCAGAGAGCCATGGCATTGTAGCAAATGAAATGTATGACCCAGTTCTGAATCACTCCTTCTCCATGGAGGGACCGGAAATGTATGAGTCTCGCTGGTGGGAGGAGGCTGTTCCGCTGTGGGTGACCAATCAGAAAGCTGGGCGGAGGAGCGGGGCTGCCATGTGGCCTGGATCAGATGTGTCCATCGGTGGAATATACCCGACTCGGTACATGCGGTACAATGCCTCAATGTCTTTCGAGAAGCGTGTAAAGAAGCTGATCGGCTGGTTCTCTGGACCAGAGGCAATTAATTTTGGGGTGCTGTATTGGGAGGAGCCTGATGAGAGCGGACACAACGTGGGGCCCGAGAGCCCGCTTATGGACGTGGTCATCGAGGACATTGATGTCAAGCTGGGCTTTCTCCGAAATGAGCTCAAGGTGGCTGGGCTTTATGACAAAGTCAATCTGATTGTTACAAGCGACCATGGCATGACACAGCTGTCACATGACAAAGTCATTGAGCTGGACACCTACGTRAGTCGGGATCTCTATACATGGGTAGACAAGAGCCCAGTGGTGGGCATTCTACCTAAAGAAGGTAAGATTTTGAGAAGATTTTATATCTAGGCTTGTATCAGGGATGTATTAACACACTGACGACGTTCGCCTTTTCCTTTTCCCAGGTAAATTCGACGAAGTGTATAATTTGTTGGAGAATGCAAATCCTAACATGGTGGTGTACAAGAGGGAAGATATTCCTTATCTTTTCCACTACAAACACAATGCAAGAATAATGCCCATTATTATTGAGGTGAAAGAAGGCTGGACAATTGTCCAGAACAAAACTGGACCCTTTATGTGTGAGTATAAGTCTCATTAATACTCTACTGTTAGGTGCTGAATCACTTTGGAAAACAATAGCAATTTTAACTGAAGCAGTGAGAGCCTTTACAAACAACATATGCTTTTTTCCCCTGCATTTTGTTATTCATAGTGGGCAACCATGGCTATGATAACCAACTTCCCAGCATGCATCCCGTCTTTGTTGCCCGTGGCCCATCGTTCCGCACGGGTTACACCAAGGCCTCGATGCGCTCGGTGGACCTCTACCCACTCATGTGTAGCATCCTGGGCGTCCAGGCGCTGCCCAACAACGGCTCCCTGAGGAGTGTGCGGGATCTACTGGTGGAGACGTTCACACCCAGACCTGTACCTCCGTCCGTTCCCAAGGAGCCCTCGTATGCCTGGGCTGTGGGCACGGTCCTGGGCAGCTGCCTCGTCCTGGGATTCCTCATTATGGTGGTGAAACAGGCGACACAGAGGCAACTGCCCACTTTGCCTCTAAGCAACAGGGAGATTTCGCAGCCCTTACTCCAGTATGAATTACGTCTTTAATGGAAAAAGCCGCGTTTCTTATTACATGTTTTTTCTTTTAGATGAAGTGAAGCTTACAGTAACAGTACGCTCTCTAGCGGWAGGCTCTCGGAAGCATGTAGCATCGTTCCACTCTGGTGCTTCAGRGCCGGTTTTTAACCATTTGTTAGTTTCTAGTTGTTTGTTTAAACCTGAGATAAGGTCACGTTAATTTATGCGGCAGTGAAAGACAGGAAGACGGCCAACTCAAATCAGCATGCCAAGGTTTAGCAACCACAGAGCAATACAGTAAGAGAAGTAACAGGTAAACAGTCTGAATAATCCTTTAAAATCCTCCAAGAGCCAGTTTTTATCATTTTTATTTACAACCAGAAATGTTTTCCTTAAAAAAAATAAAATAAATGAGAGTGTTCTGTTCTCTATTTATGGAATGTTTAACATGTGATCGTTCTATTTAGAGCAAGGACATTGGCATCTGCTAATTCCTTTTTTATATGTTGTGTTTGATTTGATGGGATTTCTTTAATCTAGTAAAGTGCAATGGCTACATGCTTTTGATATTTTATTTGTAACGCTGGCAGAATGTTTTTTTTTTTTTTTTTGGTGGTGTTGATGTTATTTACAAGTAGGTAGTGAAACTGCCTCTGTGTTGCACTAAGATTACTGCAAGCTAATCAGGCTCTGTAGAAAGTCTAAGGGAATGGAATGGTTTTAGATCAGTTGCATTTTGCACACTTTCTGCCCCATGCTTTTAAAATTTTAAGGGATTTGTGYCAAAATACTTTAGCTACTAATGTGTACAAAYGTGGTATTGATTTTCTAATTTTACACTTTTACATGAGACCCCAACTGGGGAGAACCACTGTGATTTACCTTTTACAGGTACAGACGACAAAAAAAGGAAAAACAGAAACAACACACTTTGACATAGTTATTGCTAAGGCATTTAGTTTGTTCATATGTTGCTTGTAAAATGTTATGCTTTTATGCTAAAACTGAAGAAATATCTTAATGACTATGATGGTGATTGTTTGACCTTATGTGAAATTATATTGTAGTGTTTAAAGTATTACTTAAGTTATTATTTAATTGTCTTACCTGTTCTAAATCTTAATTAAAGACTGGTGCAAGATGCACACTCATTCTGTGTCACTGTAGTGTTAAATTGTTTTGATCTACAACGCAACGACTAGATATACATCTGTAGTACCACAGTGAACACATTAGTCTTTACTCACACCAACAGGCTATTGGCAGCAGAGACGATTCACTGTCAAACATTCTTTAATAGTTTCAAAAATACAAGAAGGAATGAAGGATGACCTCTGCACCCTATAATCCAAAGATTTTCATGCATATAAATACAATGGCAACAAGTTAAAATAGCGACTAAAATAAGGCTTTCTAGCACAGCACTGATGCAGGCCTAGAGCTGAAGAGTAGGAACGCTTTAAGGAGCAGCATCGCAAAGCATCGAGAGGCAGCTTWATTTTTTTATTTCCATTTTTAAATGGCATCAATATCAATGTCCTCCTCCTCCTTCTTATCAGCCTTTTCTGGCTTTGTGGTTTCCATCTTCAACTCGCGTGCAGCGGAGGAATACACCACCTGGTTAAGAGAGAAAACATAAGCAAATGCCACTTTGGGGGTTTTGCAAAGTGTGGGCTATGGCCACACAACTCTGCTGAAGGTGGGCTTAGAGGTAATTTATCTATATAATATAATAAAACTGTAATGTTGGTGTCTGTACATTATATCCGTGAAACAATTATCTGGGGGGGATGCGAGTATACGTGCAAACTTTGTGCATGCATCACAAAAAAAAAACAGAAGATATGACAATTTGAAATGGACACCCTCAGCATTAAAAAAAAAGTTCTCAAAATCTAAATACAAATAAATTTTATATAATAGCCCTTCACTTTGCTTTAAAATTCCCCTACCATTTCTGACCATGCATTTACATAAGGGAAAAAAGCACCATGGGATTAACCATTCACTGATTACACTAGGGTTTCTAAATACTCAAAAGACATTACCTCCACATTGTCTTCATCTTCCTCATCCTCCTCATCACTGCCTTCACTTTCCTCCTCAGCCTCCTTCAGCCATTTTACAAAGGGCTCAGCCTTGGCATGGATCTCCTTAGCAAGCTCTTTAGACACATACTTTTTGGAGACCTGGAACAGAGCACACATCTTAATTAGGATAAGACAAACTAGTTGTGTCTTGGATAATAACAAAAGATCTCTACGAATCATCAATTCTGTCACAAAAATAAATGTTCAAAAGGACAAATTTTAAATGCGTCATTCATTTATTTTCTATACCACTATTCCWGGGTACAGGGTTGTGAGGACCTGGAGCCCCGCCCAGATGACTTGGGGTGCAAATTAACATCATTTACATTTTGTTGGACTGTCGAATGAAACTGGAGTACTATGAGAAAACCCCCAAGCAAGGGTACACATGCCAGACCCGAGGTTAAGTATTAAACCCTAAGACTGAAGGCGCGACGCCACAGAGCTAACAACAACAACAACACTGTGCCATCTACCGTGAATTCTGATGCCATCAATTTGGTGCAATTTATATTTCCAAAATACACTTTTGAGTCACCTTGTACATTATAGGAACACCATCACTGATGTGACACTTACCTTCTCTGCCCAGGCAAGTATGACGTCTTCTTCCAGCAGGTCTGCGTCATACAGATCTTTGAGAATGACAGGGACACGAGGCAGCAGCTGACTCTGATGGAGCTTCACCAGACACTCAATGCCACCTAGTAGGTACTTCTGAGTCTTTTTATCATTGTGGCAAAACTGTTAAAAGAATTTCATAAGCTGCATCACCCAGAGAGCTAGCCATAAATGGCAAATTACAGCAGGATCGGTTAATTTGAATAAAACGGATCGAGTACAGACACACACTCACCCGAAGGAAGTGGCGCTTGTATTTCTTAATTTGCTCGCGGATGTTCTCATCAAAGAGCAGCTCACTCAGAATTAGCGGGCCCATGGCCCTCACCTCAAGCCGCTCTGCTTCAGCCAAGATTTCCTTATCAGTAGAGTCGATCACACCTTCCTCCTTCTTTTGCTGTAGGAAGAGAGGACGGAATAGCAAAAACAATTTTCAGTAAAAATAATCAAATAATACATCTAGAAAACTTTTCAAAGCTGTGAGGCATTACAATTAAGAAAACACAATCTTTTACATGTTTAATGGTTTAAAAACCAGTACTCCAGGTAAATTTAATCAGGACACTCACCTTCACAAAATTATAGAACAGRTTGACCCTTTCCTCCAGGCTTTTCTCCAGATCATCACTCAGCGTGAGGCCCTTTGCATGCTCGCTGATCTCCTCCATCCGGCGACGCTGTGCCTCTTCGGTGGTCTCTTCAGCCCAATCTTCATCATCGTCATCTCCATCCTACCGACAGTCACATAACCRTTTACAAAAACTAAATAACTGATTAGAAATAAACACTTAAAGTTGAAAGTCCCATCCTAATAAGTGATTTATACTTTGAACTGAACTTTATAAAAATTCACACACCACAGCATCAGGGGCATCTATGTCTTTACGGTTTCCAGCTTCCCCGCTGTTTGAGCCATTCTCTTTGTCTTTTTTTCGATTCTTCTTCTCTTTTTCCTTCTTGACAGATCCAGTGTCATTCTCTTTTCCGGACAAAGGACCACAAAAAAAAAAAAAAAGATATTAAGCCACTAAACTATTAGTCATGTGCAATCTTACAAAGCCACATATTAACCGTCTGCTCCAGGGGTGTAAAGCATTAGGCGTGCGACGCAATGCAGCCACCAGTATCTGCATTTGTTTTAAGGGACCGTGTGGGCGTTCTACCATTCTGAAACATTACTGGGAGTCACAGCGAAACAAGCCACATTTAAATCGAGCTATTTTAGTCTTCCTCACTTTCCTGTCACGCTGCACTAGCACAGGGTTTAGCAATAAAAATTCATGTTTATCTGCTAGTTTCTCAACACCAGCAAGTGACTCAGTGGCATGAACATATGCTGAAACATGTTAAAGAATAAGAAGGAACCGAAATAGTGCGTCACAAAACCATGACGTGCAAAACACCATGTAAAGCTGGAATCAGTGTTCTTGTCTGTGTTAAAATCAAAGTATTATCTGAAGCCGAATATGGAAATGTCCAAATACCCATGTAATAGAGATGGTGGTGGAAGCTAGAGGGCAAATAACAATAAGAATAGCAAGTTGGTGTTGACATTTACTTAATTCACAGCATTTAAATCAAAAGAAATATTCAATACGGATCTCCTAACTTACCGGGTGGATTTTTCAGAATGAAAGTACAGAGCTTGTGTCTGGTGTCCAGCATGCCTCGGTATCCACAGGCCTTGCAAGAGTTTCCTATGGTCTGCTTTTTGGCGTTGATGTGCTGAAGAGTTACATGAACACAGGACTAAGTATTTGAACTAAAAACATCAGGCAGAAAAATAGAAGCAGCACAAAACGCTTAGTTAATGTGCCTCAGAATGTTCTTGGTTCTCAAAATGGGCTGTGTGATAAAACTGCAAACCCTGACTCTATAATTCTTCAAACAAATTTTTATTACACACATACACACACATACACACACATACACACACATACACACACATACACACACATACACACACATACACACACATACACACACATACACACACATACACACACATACACACACATACACACACATACACACACATACACACACATACACACACATACACACACATACACACACATACACACACATACACACACATACACACACANGGCTGTGTGATAAAACTGCAAACCCTGACTCTATAATTCTTCAAACAAATTTTTATCACACACACACACACACACACACACACACACGTGATTTAGTAGGTTTAAAAAATTATATTAAACTACTGCATAAATGATTTCTTTCCACTGATAGATGATCTGAAACAGGATTTTACTGAGAGAATAACCAGGAAGAGAAATTCTAAAAATAATAATGACTAGGTTTGTGTAATAAAGATTTACCCTAAACGGCATGTCTCAAAAGAATTATAATTCAAAACCTAAGACAGCCGAGAGTAGTTGCACCATTTTAAGGAGAGCAGGAGCGGTTTAAAATATCACAGGCTATTTTAGTACCTCAATAATTGTYTTAAAAAAAGGTATGCTGCACATTCCTTGTAGAACTAAAATGTTGTACTTTTTTCTAGTCAAAAACAAACTAATTTAGTTTGTTAAAGTTAAAGTCTTAAGAATAAAGTCCTTTCGAACATTTCTATGTTAGGGGTTTCAGAGACATTTCTAACATCCATGACAAACTTGTCTAATTTTAGTCAAATTGAACATGTATTAGATTTTATTTTCACAGTAACAAACCAAAAACAATCCATTTATCCTGGGCAGGGGGAATGCATGTACTGGGGGAAGGGGTGGGGCTTCCAGGAAGTGTGCTCATATTAGAGAGCAGAAAACACCTGTGGTGCCCTTTTTGGTGATAAATACAAACATGCTCTTATGTTGTTTGCAGAATTTGTAGTCCAAATGCAAAATATCTGATATTTCTGGGATAATTCAATTAACATCAATTAACATCAATTGATATTGTACCAATTCAAGTCTAAATAGAACATTAGACATTTTCTAGATATTACAGCTCACTTCAAAGCTTCTACTTTTGCATGATGTAGACAAGCTGCYAGAAACCGAGAAAAGGCTCAAACCTGAATCCTGTGTCCTCAATTATGCAGCACATCCTACACAGTTGCTTATTCGAAATACAACATGGTACACGCCAGTGCTGGAGGCAAAACACACCTGCGGTCTAAGCAGAAAATCCTGTAGCTGAGAGTATACTGGAGTCAGACTGCTGCATTGCAAAACAAAGCCAGACTACACCACACCGAATACACAGATTGCACTGCTTTTCAAACCAAACCAAAGAGACACCAAAACTAGATCCATTGTTTGTACCAATGATTTCTACGGTCAGTCAATTCTACACTTCCTAGAGTACCATTGTTCATTAACATGTCCCATTTTTCTAATTTGGGCATCATAGAATCTCTTGTGAAGAGCCACTTTACCCAGGCACATGGAGAAAGAAAACTGGCAAAACTGTGGTCACATGCTGGGAGTGAGCCTTCAGCAACCTGCATACTCAGCAAAGTGCAAAAGTGCAAATAAGGATACAGGTATCAAAAGTCAGGGGGCATCAGGTTCACTTGTGTAAATGAAATGGTCATGTGTTTGAAGAACAGAACAAAAGGACAACAGGGACATTTAAAAAAACTTAAATAAGCACGGGAGCCTAGTTTTACAGTCATTCAAATGTAAGAGTGCACTTTAAGCATACATACCAGATCAGTCTCAGGATTGTCACACTCCGGACACAGCACAAACTTGCGAATGAATCCGTCCAACATGTCTTGCAGTTTGTTTGCCTCATGAGATCCATTCACAATATATCGGTCATTCTTTGCATCGAACTGGGTTTGGGCTCCCAACTCACAGCCAAAAAACTTGGTTGGATCTATAAACAGCATTATCAAACATTAGTGCATTCTTTTTCAAGAGTTATTGAAGCCTTCTTTAAAATAAATAAGTTTCCGCAACTTCTTTTTAAAACAGTACTCACAAGTTGGTGGTCTGTTCAGTGCCTTGGCAACATCAACCATGTTAACTATCACAGTCTTGATACCRTTTCCCTTGCCTTCAACCTAGCAGAAAATACAACATTGTAAAAAAATAAATTTAAAAAAAGCAAGTTACAGTCACTATTTTGTTAACTAATATTTTTTTTTTTAAGGTGAACTCTTACCTTAGCAATCAAACGCGGCATCTTGTACCGGTAAAACTGGTCCGTAACACTACGATTGACGTTGACAGACATTTTGGCTTGCTATAGGCTTTATCAGCAAGACGACAAGATCCTGAATTGACAAAGTTTCGTATTCTCAGTGCAGAGAGAAAAGGAGGACATAAACGACTGCAAGAAGACTCGGTCTCTGACATGAAAATGGTTTGGCCACTGAGGCTGCAATGGGCAAGCTCGTTGACTAAGTTCCCCCCACGCAGGTTTCAACAGCTGTCCAACAGCTCTGTAAAACAAGAGAAATGGGCAAGAGCCAATGAGCAGGGCAAGAGAGCCAGATCAGCTACTTCCAATTTGTCCATAGGTTGGGGTTTTTGCATACAGATGAAATTTTATACAACCACACCATATAATTAATGTATTTCGGACCAATGCTTTGATCTAACCGATCCCAAGTGAAAAGGCTAAGGAGGAGAAAACCAGCATAGGCTTCATAATGATTCGTTAGAAAATGTATACATTTAGTAGTGCTTTACAGTGATGACTGGTCTTGGATGAGATTAGGGAGAGAGAACCAAACACAAATGAAAAAAAAATATGATTAACCCGTTTGTGTACATGTATATTTTACTAAATGTAAAAAGGTAGTGCTTTACTGTGATGATTGGTCTTGGATGAGATGAAGGAGAGGGCACAAAATATATACAACTAAATGTAAAAAAAGAAAAAGTAAAGTACACACACGGTACCTGGATGAAACCCACCACTGGAAGAACATGCAAAATGCACACAATCCTGATTAAAACACTCAACCCTAGAGCTGTGAGGCCACAGTGTTAAGCACTACACTACTGTGCCATCTTCAGCTGAATTACCCCTCACATAATGCATTTTTCACAACTCCATTTATTTCACACCTCCAAACATGGACTAGTGCTGAGCCATAGCCAACTAGAGAACAGCAGAGGTAAGCAACAAGCTGAGAGGGAGCATCTTTACATTATGGGGAAAAACCTACTAGGCTTTTTTTTAAAGCCCCAKACAATACAAAATTCAAAAATCATGTGTTTGCATATGTACACAAATAAAAAGTTAATTTTATAGAACAGTTCTGCTTTAAAACTTTCATGCCACACATACATGCATACACACACGAACAAACTCCCCCCTCATTGAAAGACAAACTGGGTTGGACGAGATGTGTGCAATTCAGCTTATTTACTTTTTACCTTTCTTAAAGTTTGTTTGTAACACATGTGTCTTTGTTGCTCAAGACATTATGTACGTGTCATTGAGGGGTAAGGTAAATTAGCCCCAAAGGACACTAAGCGCAGCAGGCATATCATACGGTCTAGTCACTTGCAACAACAAGCAATGATTAACTGTSTGAACCTGGGCTAGGGGAAAAGTCAAACTTGTATATACATTTTATATMGCTTTCTTGTTATGTGTGTTTTAGGTTTGGGGCTCAGCATTGTGCAGTATAAAGTGACCTTTTTATTTATTTTTTTGCTCAGTCATGATTGTGTAATTCGTTAAAATAAATATATTTGGTACATATTGCCTAAGTTGTATGTACAGGCAAAGAAATAGCACAGATGCACAGGATCACATGCTTTTCTGGTTGTTTTCTATTAAAAGATCCATGCTCGTTCCAATATTCCAGTAGTATTGTACGTTACAAAAGTAATTATATAATTTGTTCTTATCCATAGCAAATAACATCTAGCTCATTTAGGTGTAGTACAAGCATATTTGTTTGTTTGGAGCATAAAGACCTGATGGGATAACCTGACCAGACCACACCAAAATGCGTGCGTGTACAATTACTTTACAGTTATCTTTTTGGAACAGCTGTGTAAATGCCTCGCGGACTAGCACGTGCCCACGCAATAGTCACGTGATAGTTAATATCGATTAACACGTCAATCTCGCGAGACACGTCAAAGAATACAGAGTGAACTCTGCGCGTGAGACAACAAACATGTTGCTTTAATATGAATATAAAAATATAAACTATATTCATACATACAAATTGTGTTGGGGTAAGATATCTAAATACCACGCCACTAGGTCATTAGGTTCCCGTTATCCAGTTCAGAGAATTAGTAGAAGTGTGAACTGGGAGGAAGGAAAGGCGCCATTTTGAATTGAATCATTTTATAGAGCAGGCGCGAGACGGAAACATGAACACATGCTAGACAAATAAATCAATCAGATGTTAAAGAACGAAAATACATAAATATGAATTATACCTTTCCCATACGCAGCTCCTTGCGTCCAAATAGCCTGCGTTTTCGTAAAGCAAAGACATAAACACACCGCTGGTCTCCCTGAGATGAATGAAGTGTTTGGATGAGTGGTCGCACTGTATGCAGCAATGCGTTACACAAAACACTCGGGAGTAATCCGTACAAGGCAGACTGATGTAACCCAAGCGAACCTCTGAGACACCCTCAATACCGGGAATCTGAAAAACAATACAAACTGTTCACTATTTAAACAGAAATATTAATTTAAACGCTATAAAACACACCAACKGTCATGCTAGTCCATGCTACCATATGGCACATAAAGCGTGCAGTAAATATTAACTTCCCAGCCTACTGACTTTCTCTCCAGAAAGCTGAACATCGAAATAAATTCTGCTGTAATATAATTCAGTTTTAAGCGATATATAAAGCTCAACGTTGTTCGCTGATTAGACATATAGATCTCGTTTCACCAACCTCCTGCACAACACGTCTCCGAAAATCAGTTTCTATAGCAGCATGCTTCCTAGGGTTAAGTTGGATATTTAACCCCGCCCTCACCATGATGGGCTCAACGCCATTGGTTTATTCTTCCGTCAATCATTTAATACTGACCTTTACCAGTGACGTCTTTTTAACGAGACGTAATTGACAAAATTGCAAACCTGAAAAAGTAAACTTAACGAAAAGGTAAATACTAAATTACAAACAAAATAAAGCTTAAAAGTAAACCTAAAAAAATCATTATTATATAATTTGTTTATGTATTGTTTTATACTTTTTTTTATTGCTTTAGATTTGCATTTGTTGTTAATTTTTTGGGCCCAAGCACTATAAGGTGCGCAGGACCCTCTTGTTTTCCTAAGGATTTTTTTTCACCCTTTTGTACTTCTTGGGGGTCTTGGCAGACAGGTTGGAATCTGCTGCCATCAGGATGCCTGAGAGTCTCGTGGCCTGGGGCCCCCAGGGGCCCCCACACGAGATTTTGCTGCATAGCTCATACAAACTTTCACATAGGCACATGAAACTGAACACATTTAGAGCTCATCGGGCCGAACAACTGTCACGCCTCATGTCATCTCAACTTAACAGGAGGCTGGTTATTTTGGGTTGTTCGCAAAAACGCACCCGATGGATTTTGATATACCCCTCCTAGAGAATTTATATGATCGCCACCAAACCGGGCCGAAGAGATTTAAAGACATTGAGGATGCAAAATTGAGGAGGGATTTTCGATATCTCAAACAGGCCAGCCGTGATAATGTCCTAAACTTACACCAAAAAATGATTAATAACTTTCTGTGTGGCATTATATTGTGTGACATTATATTCAGTTACACCTTCTGTAACATCACGTTCAGTGACATCACATTGAGGAACATCATGTGGAGCTTATTTTCCAGCATCTGCGGCCTATTGTACACACATAAACATCACAAATGTTAACACACACATGCGCAGGCACACACACATGCACACACATGCACACACATGCACACACACGCACACACACGCACACACACGCACACACACGCACACACACGCACACACACACACACACACACTCCTCTTTCACGACACACGCACTCAACAAATATTTAGGGCCCAAACTGACATTAGCCCTATATAGTGTGTGACGTGTGCAGGTTGTGCCGTGCAACCAAGTGACGATGCCATTCTTAACACACTCAAATAACACAGGTTGTGCGGTGCGCCCGGGGTGGCGATGGAACAGGGTGCTTGGGCCAGTCATCGTTGCTTGCAACTATATTTGATTTTGTATTCACTTCTGCATATCATGTTTTAGCCACAAAAAACACAAAAGATTTTACATCAAATGTTTAAAAATAACTCGACGAATATGCAAATATATTTTAAATAGATCAATTTATGATGAATTTGCAAAAAAAAAAAAGTACATTCGCTTAAGAATATTAACAACCATCCCTATATTGAAGTATTTTAATTAAATACTGTATATTAAATGAAAAAAAAAAGTAAAAATATGTGGTTGTATAAATAAATACAAAACTAAAATAGAATAGAAATTAATTAGAAACTGTTCAGCTCAATATGGAATTACTCCATGCCAGATGGTTTAAATTTAAAGATACAAAAGACAGGCTTTTGTGAACGCATTCCCTTCTTTGATACATTTTAAAGTCTTATATTCTTTGTGATCACACACACAAACACTACACTCTATATAATCTTTTAACAATATTAAGACAAATTAATTTACATAAATTTAGTTCAACTGTATTTAAGCATTTATCACAATGATGTTAACTGGAAAGTGGACAAAAGTAACATTTCAATGCAAGACTACATTAGAGAGCAGTTCATACATGGAATCTGAATTACATCTGCATCTGAATTCATACAAGCAGCAAGCAATTCTTAAACCTGTTGCACAGTGTAGGTAAATTAGTAAGATTGACTATGACACCTTTTAATATAGATTTTTCCAATATATATATATTTTTTACAAGATTGTAAAAGAATGTAGATGTAAATATTGTACACTGTCAGATCACTATCTTAGCACACATTCCATTTTTTRTAATGACACAAATACCCAGCCTACCAGTGCATGGGATGGCACACAGAATAAAAGCCCTAGAGGTGTTTTCATCCTGGGACCAAACAAAAGCTTCCTGCTAGAACCACAAAGGACAATGACACAAGAATGCTATGGACAAACAGCCTGCATGGACTCACAGGATTACTTGTGGAATCAGAAGGGCTGAATAGACTTACTATTGACCGAGCTCATGAGAAGTACAATAGGCTATAACCTTCTTAAAAGGCTTTGCATTTTAGGTCTAGACCAGACTCATGGGGATTAGGTTTCCCCTTTTCTGTTCCACTAAAACACAGCCCATAAAGGCCACTGTAATTGTAAATGATCAGGTGGGGTAAATGAAAAAACTCCAGGGCCCCTATTCACAAAGCTTCTTAGAATTATCTGAAAGCTCCTATCTTAGCCTAAAAAGTCCTAGCTGGGAGTCCCAGACTAAAAGTGACTTAGGAAACTTCTCAGAGCAACTCTGAGTAAGGAAAGTACAAAAACCTTTCTCTTAGTGAGGAGGTGTGGTTGACTCCGTTGCTAGGGATGACGCAGCAATTCAAGGACCGGGATTGGTTGATAAAAAATCTGCAAAGGTCTTAAAATGCATTCTGTGAAAATAGAATTTATGATAATAGAATAGACAGTGAAATCATAATGTTTGTATATAAATAAATTGTATAATCATGACTACAGGCTACTTATGCAAAGTTAGTTGCATATGTATGTTGAAAATGTGTCTACTTTTGAAGCAATCGATTTCCATACAGCAGGGGCGCAAAAATGGGGTATGCAGTATATGCAGTGCATGGGGGCGTCACACGGAGGGGGGCGCCATTGTGAAAAAWWTTTTAAATTGTCTTTAATAAAGYTTTTAAAATGTTTAAAAAAWTTTATTTGTTAAGAGACTATTTTTGTTTAACATTTTAAACGATTAAAAAAATTAAACATTGTCTTAAAATGAGGACAGCAATGTCAAAATGGATACAAAGAGATTGGTAAGCTGGACCTATCATTTTGTATTACTGTAAGTCTTTAAGTTCATCAATATTTAATGTTATTGCCAGCGAGGCTGGACATGGTTACTGTCCGTTTGGTTTAAAAAAAAATTTAACTTATTGTTAAAAATGTTAAATGAGGTTCTCACCACTAAGTACAACCAAGTTATTGAGGCTCTTGCCTTATCCTCTCAGTTCGTTATGTTCAGTCCAGGGGCGCAATAAATGCGCAATTTTTTAAAATCTTTTTTCCGGAAAGCTAGCGTGGATCCTCTACACGTTTATTCGTACAGTATTCGAGACCCTATTGTAAGCTTTTTGTAAACTAGATTCTCAAAACAGATTGCAAAACCACAAAGTTTCTAAAAATTATCCAGTTTAAATTTATTAATGCGTGAGCTTTTTTCTGTTTCTGTTGTAATAACAGTGCTAATGAAATTACATCACTAGCAAATACAATAATTTTAATGCTTTGTACATGAGTKTTCATAAAAAAAGACGAAAAAGATGAAGAGTACAGAGAGAAAGCAAATAAGTCAAGAGCAGGTGAAGAGAACAGGTAGGAGCTACCACACAGGATACTATGATTTAAGGGGTCATGACATACATTTACCATTTTAATGTGTTTTCTGATGTACACTTACAGTAAGTTACAGTTTTTGTGCACCAGAATTACAAAATGTTTTTTATAGTGCAGTGACCTGTTATTTGTCAAAAATCTAGTAAAATTGAATTCATCTTGTCATGACTCCTTTAAACAATATTAAAAAAAAMCTCAAATTTGGGATTGATGATTTAAGGTATATATTTAGTGAAATACCTGGTTTATTTACTTAGCCATGAAGATGAGGAAGATAATGAAGCAATGATATAAAATGAKTTCAGAGGAGCTAAAGAAAACAGGTAGGTAAAAGCCATACAGGATTTTATGATTTACACAGTATTAAGAAACATGCAGAATAAGTTATTGTAGCCTTAAGAAACAAAGTTTGTGAAGCATCTATTTTGTTTACTCAGTTGTGAAGATGAAGATACGCCAAAATCCACAGCAACAGTCACATTTTTAAAAATGTGACTGAATGTGGAAAAGTGCTTTGCACCGTGTCAGGGTCTAAGCATACGTATTGTGCACTTTTCCTTGTCAGAGTACTGCAGGTTATTTGAAAATCTAAGTTATTTTGGCAGCTTGCCATTCTAAGGATTTGGACATTGACTGATGCTATTTTATATGTAAATGACATTAAATGGGG
>QMIH01001213.1:44089-67993 GCA_003987875.1 Clarias batrachus | reverse complement strand
GCGTGTGGAAGATGTTAGGCGCTGTACAGGTTTCTGAAGCTCTACAGAATGTTCTCGACAGTGGGAGGAGTTTAGATTTACCTCAGAACAACACTGAGACTCCAAAAGAGAACGAAGGAGGAGAATCCAGCAAGCTGTTACCATGGGTAAGTTTTGAAATCTAATATAATCCGTATTCTGATAATATAAAACTAATATTAATTTATTTTCCTTCATTTTCTCACAAGCTTTTGCCAGTTTATGTGAAACATTGTCATTTTATGTCACTTACATGGTTTGGTTAGCATGTAGATAAATATCATGCTAACATACTGCCTTATGTAGCTTAGCACAGACAGGTTAGCTCACAGGTGGCTAAGCTAATGCCTTACAGTATGTAGATTACAGATGGTTGTCAGTATCAGCTGTGGTGTAAATGTTTATAATATATTCACCAAGTTTTGGATAGCTTCATGTTATGGTAGCTATTTGGTTCCGTTTTTAGTTAGCTTATTAAACTGTTTTCTATCATTTATGCATGGTCAATAGTTATTCATTATTATGGACAGTAATTTTATTATCATCATGCTTATGTTTCTTTTCCTTTTTTATAAACCGTTCTATATTCCACCTGTTTTATAGAGACCAAATGCAAACAAGCAGGCAAGATACAGACGGACCATCACTATGTCATGGGAACCTCGACCACGACTGGGGTCTGGATTCAGGATGGATCTCTTGTATTTGTTTAAGCGGTTGACCACACGATAAGGCTTCACCTGTAACTGCATACAACCAGCACATGGACTGACCTCAGATGCCAGGAATGTTACCACTTCTGGTCACAGGGTCTGTGTGAATTGCAAATCAGTTTATGGTAAGCAACCATAAACACCATGGAAATGCCAGGTACTGTATGCGATGTTCACTTGTATCTTGAGTTAATCAAGAACTGCTTTTCGAGAGAGGCACAAAGATGTATGACTGTGTATAGGGTGTAAAAGTGGGCTTTTACAACCCCAACACCCTTTCTTCATAGTGCACTGATCCTATTCCCACTGTTTTACCTTGAATGTCTGTTTGCACGGCCATATTTACAGTATGCCAGAAATGTGCCTTCTGTGCATAAGATCATCTGTGCCACTCTTCCCTCAATCCTGGACATTTACTTTGCACTAGGTGAAAGAGGTGAAATTATATATTCATAAGTAAGAAGAATACACAAATGTCAGGACATGTCAGAACTACTTCAGGGCCCATAAACCTGCAGACCCCTAAATAAAAAGTGAGGGCCAAGCTAACTCATTTACACTCCTGTGGTGTGAAAGTAACTGTGTGAAAGTGTCCCTGAGATGTTGGTCTCATGTGTTGTTTTTGTTATTATTATTATTTTTTTAATCAAAACCTATTTGCTGTTCATTGTTAAATGATCATATTGTTACAAATGTGCATATTGTATATATTGTTACATATTACACAATGTTAATATGATTTGTGTTGGCCAATAAAGATGATTTTATACTGATTCTGTTTTATATTTTACATRTTGGATGACAATCTTCCATGTATTCTGGTTTTTACCACACCATAGTATCATGGCACTATAATGCAAAATATATGCTGGTATGCTGTGGACCAGCATCAGTAAAGTGACCAGGATACCAGCGCCAGCATACCAGCAAAATGTATGCTGGTCACCAGCATACCAGCACCAAAACACAACATATGCTGGTATAATGTTAACTGGCTATGCTGGTCTATGCTGTTTTTTTCAGCAGGGTATTCTGTAAAAAAAWTTTTAAAAAATAAACACATCAACACAATTAATCGAATAATTTATTCGTAAAGTATTAACGTTTCAATACGTTATATWTTTTTTAATGGTATCAGTTTTTGTTTCAATAAATATTCTATATTTAATGTCYGTAGCGTGAAATTTCCACAGCAACATCGACAGGTATCCAAGGTGCTTGTGTTACTATGCCAACGCAAGGAGGAGATGACGTTGCATGGTCTTCTGAATGGTGGAATTTTGTAGAGTGAAAAGAGTGTAAAGTTCCCTTATCAGACATTTCCTGAGTAGGGTGTAGGGAGTAGTAATTTCAATGTATATGGACMTCATTCTCCCTGATTAGTAGTAGCATTTCTTAAATAGGCAATTAATRGACAGTGTATACGACAATGAGTGATTTATTTATTATCACCACAAAAGTGGGTGGTATGGAGGGTCGGAACAATGTTTGAATTTGAGAGTCCCGTGGGATTCCGATGAGTTCGTTACTGTCCATATCAGCGAAAGCGAGGAAACACACTTAACAAAACAGTAATTGCTTCTGTTGTAGGATCCAACATATTAGCCACAGATTCCGTGTTTCAATTTTCTTTTTGCTAAACATCACTTGCGTTTCTGCCGCTGCAATATTCAGACATTATGTGGACAGTTCTGAATATGCCTTGTGATTGAGCAGTGATAATCATTATACTGTCCTACTCCGTCTTCTAAACTGTCCAACAGCAGGCAGTTTACAATCCGCTACTATCAATCATGAAGTATGAAGCGACAAGTCTGTCTACACTGAAATGCCTTCCGGTTATACTGAGAATCTCATAGGTGTATGTGCACGGAGAATGTGTGTGTGCATGTGCGTGCATCTCATAGACATCTCATGTGTGTGTGTGCACATCTCATATGTAGTTGTTTGAGCAGTTAGTAGTATATATATGTATGTGTGACTGTTTCATATACTGTATGTGCATGCAAGTGTTTCATGTGTGTGCATGAGTGAAGTTTGATTTAAGCCCTATACGGCGCCTCATAGGTAAAGGGCCTGCGGGGAGTCATGTGTTACACTCCCATAAAACACATCTGTTTAAAGAAGCAGAATTTGTGTGGTGTAAACATTGGCCCGTTGCTGATAGGATGGTAGATAACACACCAACACACAGCACATCCCTAATGAACTCCTGCACTGAACTAAAAATCATTAAATAATTCAGCCTCTCTAAAAAAATCTGAAATCTCTTTGGCATTTCCACTTCTACCTTTTTTTAATGATGAGAAATTTGAATTTGAAAAAAAAGCAAACAAACAGTAGTCTGAATAATGGCAAATTTCTGTGCATACTTTTTTATTACAAAAATGTGAGTGTCTGTTTACTTCCTGCATGTCTGTGTATGCTTATATCCAGCTGTGCGGCAGCTCATTCCTCATGCCAGATGAACCACACATCTTTTTGGTATCTATAAAACCTAAGACAGCATGGTGGCTTAGTTGTTTGCAGTGTCGCCTTGCACCTCTAGGTTCGCCTTGGGGTACATGAAGCTTGAATGCTCTCCCCATGCTTGGTTGGTTTCCTCTGGGTACTTTTTTCTCACAGTCCAAAGACTTGCAGATTAGGCTAATTGGCACTCCCAAATTGCCCATAGTGTGTGACTGGAGGTCCTATCATGGTTGTAAAAATGGGAATATATACGATGGTCACCATTGGCCTCCACACTCTCTAGTTGGACTACATACTGTAGGTTCCTAGATGGATGGATAGATAGATAGAGACAAAGAATAAATTAAATCACTTAAAGAGTGAGCGCAACACTTACATTTTATGTGAGTTGACCAATGGGAGACTTTTATTTTGACACTCTTGTCCAAACCAATAATCAACGTGTGTTTAGTTTATTTCTTATCTGAAATAAATTCTGGTCAGGCAAAATTTCCATATTTTCAGCTAAACACAGAACCAAGGAGAAAAAATATTATTATTTATTAATTATTATTAAATGAAAAAGTTGTACTGATCTATCTTTTTGCTTTCCACAGGTGCGTAACCATCTGTACACAGTAAAGGTTTATCMTGATTTCACTTTGGATACACGTTTTGCCCAAGAGGCCGAGGAAATTGCAGACGCCATTGTGAACAATCAAACTCGCCTGGCTACCTATCTGTCAGAAAAGATGGTGCTTGAATATGGTACACATGTCATCACAAGTGTGGATGCTGGTGCTATTTTGATGGAAGAGGACTATTTAAAATCCTCTTATGTTACTGATACACAGATTTCCCAGTCCTCTATTACAGCATCGGCTGGTTTCAACTTTTTTAACAAAGCTAAATTTGATATTGGCAGTAAGGAATCACAAGAAACATCGGCAACTAGGGAATACCTGAATAGTATCACATACTCTGTAACACTCAGCCATGGCGGGGCATTGTTTTACCCTGGCATCACTCTACAAAAATGGCAGGAGAGCACTTTAAACAATTTAATTGCTATTGACCGWAGTGGATTACCATTACATTTTTTTCTGAACCCATCAACATTCCCAGACCTCCCTCTTCAAACAGTAAGTAAGTTAGCTCTGTCAGTGCGTAAGGCCATAGATCGTTACTACAAAATTAACACCTATCCTGGGTGTGTTGATCCGGAGTCCAAAAATTTCAACTTCAAAGCCAATGTGGATGATGCATCCTGTTCAGGTCCAAGCACCAACCTTAGCTTTGGTGGTGTTTACCAAACATGTACTCTGCTGACTCCTGATGTAGATGATGTTTGTTCGGAATTTCAAATGAAAAATCCAGCCACTGGTTCCTATAGCTGCCAACATCCATACACTGCTAAACTGTTGCTCTCTGATATGCTGGAAAGGCCATATACTTCCACTCATTGCTGGCAAGAATGTTCTAGGTTTTTATTCTGGAAAGAGTGTACAGACGTATGTGAAAATAGAAATTGTGTTAAAAAAGCCAGGGTTGACACATATTGGTGTTCTACTGATGCTGGAGTTCCAGAATTTTCAGGATATCTCTTTGGTGGTCTATTTGGCCCTTATTTACAAAATCCATTAACCAACTTCAGATCCTGTCCTCAGAAYTTCTTTGCTTTGAAATTTTCATCCAGTGGCATTATGATCTGTCTAAGCAATGATTATGAGGCAGCAACAACATTTTCTGTACCCTTTGGAGGTTTCTTTAGCTGTCAGTCTGGCAATCCACTTGCAGGGAATCAGTTGCGCTGCCCACCACAGTTTAGCCAACATCTCCTTGCCATAATTGATGGCTGCCAGGTACTCTACTGCGTTCAGTCACATATTTTCACTGGTGGAGAGTTACCCCCCATCCATCTACCACCCTTCACAAGACCTCCGTTGATCAGTATGATAGCCACAAAMACTGTGTTTGTCATGAATGAAGGCGATCGGGCGTGGATACGGGTCAAAGGCACCAAGATGTGGAAGTTGGCCAAGCCTGAGGAAATCAGGAAAATCTCCCGAWGATTTGAAGACAATTATTCTCAATCACAGAACAAAATGGTTGGCATAACTTTGGGTGCTGTAGCMTTGATTGGTTTTGTGGTGACAGTAGCACTGTTAGTGGTGAGAAAGAGGAAGAAGATTCTTGTAAGAGGTAGAGGGTACGAGGAGATTCCTAGTGAAGAGCAGTGTGAGACAACTGTAGAATGACAGGCAGAGCAACAAAGAGTCTTAATGGCAATCTTTTGGTATAGTGTTTCTATTCCTTTACTCAATCATACATTTTCAAATGATTATAATTTGTTAAATCTCACAATATGTATATTAATGTTCCTTACTTCCTCTAAGCTTAAWAGTATTATGCTAAACTCATATTTAACATGACATTGCTAGGGCTACACAATATCTTAACAGAGCTTGTAAGCTTCAGATCTTCTAACTTTGTTATAAAGAGGGTGTGGTCAAGTACATTATTTTTTGTGCTGTCAATCGATTAAAATTTTTAGTCTAGTTGATCACTGTCATAGTCCGTGATTAATCGCGATTAATCACAATTTTAAATACTCACACTCACTTGTATTATGAATGTGCAATGTTAGACTAAAGGATATGCATGACAGACTAGAGGAAGCTGATTCATCAGTTTTATAATATCTTAAACATTAACATTTTACAAACGTTAAATTAAAATGTCTTAAATGGGACCTACACTGCATGCAGTGGCTGGGTAGTATGGAGTATGTCAGCCCGCTGACAGAAGGGYTTGAACCCAGATCCTCAGTCCAAAAATCAGCAACCAAGAGCCTRAGCCACCTGAGCCACCCCTTCCCTACAGGGCAAAGGTAATGTATCATTTAAAAATAGTTCCCCTTCATAGTAACTTAAGCATACAGCTTATGTTTTATACAGTACAATTATTATATTGTTTATATTAATTATTATTAGCAGTAGTATGAATAAGCAATATATTCATAAATTGCCTTTTATGTCCTCTGTTGAGACTCTCAATAGATTTTTGAATGTCTTATGACATAAATTAATTTTTCATTTTTAATCATTTTATTCATATTTTCAGTTATTCTTAATATTACTCTTGCCACATCAGTTTATGCTTGTTCTTTTGTAATTTATAAGTTTTTTTATTTGTTTGTTTATTTGTGGGAAAAACAAACAAACAAATAAAAAAAAAAACAGATACATTATACATTATTCTAATATTGGGCTACTGATGGTGCACCACAAAAACATGATAAATAAATCTATATAAATAAAAGAAAGGTTTTATATTGTTATTAGTCAGAACTCGCTCTCTCAATGATATATTTACGTTTCATCCATTGGAGGACCCGAAACCAGAAAAAAATCTGTCTGTCTGTCCAGCCTGATTTTGTCACATCATCACCGTAAGTGAAATCAAAATGTTGAGTAAAAGTGATGTTATGAACAGTTATGTGCTGGATTTAAATTGTAAACACACCTGCACAACACTGTAAACCCTAATGTTCAAAGTAATTAAATATATTGAGTGCTGTTAACTTAAATAATTACAATTAGTTCAAATTAATGGATCTTGATGAGTATTTATTTTATTTTTGGTATTTATGAGTTTGTAGAAATGACACTTTTCAAGTTAGCTGAACAAGTTCGATATTTTAAGTAACTGTAAGTACTTAAGTAACAGTAAGTGTCACCTTAAAGTTCCACCARMTTAAAATCTTTCAGACTAGTGATTTTGTGTCTGACGTCATCACGGCAATAGGGCACTGGTGGCACAGTGGTAGGTGTTTCGCCTGCCATGCAAAAGGCCCGGGGTTGATTTCCAACAATCGGATGAAGTGCCTGTCCCAAAATGGTAGGGTTGCGTCAGGAAGGGCATCTGGCATAAAACCTGTGCCAAGCTTGTGTGTAGACCGGATTGTGTGCTCTGGTGACYCATTGCTGGGAGCAGCTGAAAGACCGATAACAATTTATTTGATTTGCAACAACAACAACAAAAAGATAATGGCTATTAAATAGTATGAGTTAGGCTACTCAATAATGCAAGTAAAGAACGATTAATATGAATGAGTACAACAAACTGAAAAACTGATAGTTCTGTTTACTTAAAATTGGAAACATCATTACTTAAATATTTTATGTAACTGATTACCTCATTTTTTTGCCAACTTATTCGGATTTACAGTGCAGTAGGTATTAATTGAAAAAGCTAACCTGAATACTTTTACTGGGATTAGTTACTATTTTCACCACTGAAATAACAGCGGTGTAGTGGTATAAGTGAATTTTAATGGGGTGGAGTCATTTTAAGACAAAACATAATCTTCCTCATCTGTGATTCACTCTCCGATTACAGAACTGTTGCGTAATGTAAACAAGGCATAAGATGCTCAACCTTACAAAATTTTATTTCTTAATAAGTTATTAATAAATATGGTAAGACAGGCACACATTTACAGTACGTTTCCTCTTTCCTGAAATAATAATATCACTGATTACATTAAAGCAGGGGTGTCCAAATCCAGTCCTGGAGGGCCAATGTCCAACACAGTTTAGTGCTTCTTCTTTTCAAACACAGCTTATTTAACTAATCTGTTAATTACTAGGTTCAGTGGGTGTGTTTAGGTGTTGGTGAATTACAAACTGTGCAGGTCACTGGCCCTCCAGGACTGCATTTGGACACCTCTGCATTAAAGCTAATCAGGTTTTTTTTAAGCTTTAACTTTTCAACTCTTTATACAAACTCTAGCCCTGTCAATGATGCATACTTACACTAGTAAGTAAATAAATACTGTAAATAAATAAACAGTTTTAATATTATAATCTATGTGGACCATTTTCTGTGTGACTCATTATCAGGACATTTAGACAGAATGTTAATGAAATACTCTGATTGTAAGGGACCACCCCTAGAGGGCACTGTGTGCGATAAGTTTGTTTGTGTAGTTTTTGGTTCGTAGACTCAGTTTCCCAGAAGGCATCTCGGTCAGTTAATGAGGGAGCTCATTAAACCTTCAATAAATAGCGGTTTGTTCTGGGGTCCTGGGTCGAGCGTTAATTACAGCGTGTGGGGATTTGGTTCATTTTGATTTGAGTTATGTTGTGTAACATCCGTTTCAAGTAGGTTCTAGTTTTTGTGTTTCCGTGTTTTCTTTAAACTTCTAAAGTTTATTGAGCATGGCGTGCGCTTTTGATGATGATCCTGTGGACGTGGAGGCACAACTTATACGAGTTTTTTTTCGACGGGAGAGAGTTAAAAGACCGCGTATTGATGCCTTTTCATTTCCGAACGATTATTTAAAAGAACATTATCGGTTTTCAAGGGAGTCGTTAATTTGCTGAACACATCTCTTGAAGCCGCATGTTGCTAATGTCACAAACCCGCGGGTCTGACTGCGCTTAGCACCGAAAACATTGTGCGTAGCACTTCGGTTTTTTTCGTCAGGGCATTTTTTGTACAAGATACAGAGCATGTGGGAAAGGCAAACTGTGTGTAGAGCCGTTCGCACAGTAATGTTTGGCACTTCGACACTTTTTACACACGTTTGAACAGCTCCCTGGCCATAAACCTCTGTGTGTTAATCAAGAGGAATTACACAGAGTGGCAGGTTTGTCCGTTGTACTAAAATACTATACTATTTTTATATCTACATGTATTCATCCTGCACACACACTTGATCCTTCCATATATGGTTCTCTATTTCAGGGTTTCCAAATGTAATTGGGTGCATTGATGCCAGGTATGTACATGGATATGTTTTGCTTTATATACATTTTATTTAGGGTTTTCTTCTTTTTTTTTTTGCTTTACTTTTACTATACACTTGAATTATTGCAGGTCAGTACAATGGTTACTTGCTGGGGGACAGAGGATACCCTTGTCTGCCCTATTTGATGACACCCTCATCCTGGACCACCAACCACAGCTTTAACCTGGCTCACAGCTGAACACGGGCTAAGGTGKAGATGACCATAGGGATTCTCAAGTCTAGGTGTCTGTGTGGGCTCCGGGTTAATCCAGAGAGGGCATGCGATATCATAGTAGCTTGTGTTGTCCTTCACAACTTTGCCACTATAAGAAGAGAGAGCCACCCTCCTTGTATTGAGGAAGATGGCCCAGCGGAACCCCTGCAGATTTTGGCACACCGAGATGAAAGACTTTTGAGAGACAGGATTTGTGAAAATTACTTTTATTAATTTTTTTGCATTGATCTGCGCAGTTCATTTCTTTATTTCCTGAAAAACAATGAAAGTAAAATGATACACAACACTTTTAAAATGCAACAGATTAATATTCATACAAGTTCTCACCTTAAGGTGATGCTCCAGTAATTCAATTTCTAGATTTTTTTTTTTTATTTTTTTAAATAGATGGCCTTTTTTCTTCCATTTGAAGCTGTATGAGGTCCATCCCCATGTCACTTTTTCTTATTTGTTTTTGAAGATGGACCTTWTGCAGCTCCTTTGCTGGCAACTAGGAAGGCAAAAATAATAAAATGAGATTCTGTTAGACAATAAAATTAAAATATGGATAACTGCACACAAGTTYTTACAGTGCTTAGATTATGCGTTGACGTGGAAGGACCTTCATCTGTGGGCAAATCCCCAGATATGTACTGTGAAAGAACAATGACAGTTTGTTACTCTAATGTAAAAAGGGGGTATGCATTATAATGGTATACATCATATCTCAGTGGATCTACCAGCATTGTCCACTTCTGTCACAGCAGATGTGGTCTCTTCATCTTCATCCTTCAGTGGAAAGATGCAAGAAATATATCTAAAAGCAACAAAAGGTACCTGACAACAAAACACTTACAACTGTGGTGGACTGTGTTCTTTCTGTAGGGTCCAATAATACAATCCCTTCATTGGTATCTATAAGAAAATACAACTCATAAAATTCTCAATATTATCAAAGAAAAAACAATAATGCAGGAAAAAAAATGTCAAAGTAATACAACCGAGATCACAGTAGCCTATATACATTATATGCAGTTAAATAAAGTAAGCCTGCATAAAAATGTTTAAGCATGTTCAAAAAGCCTGAGTGCCAGAGATTTTATTAAGTCATATAATGAAAACATATTAGTGGTAAACTTACATTTCATGCCCCCTGGAATGCCAGCAACCACTGGTTGCCCTTTATTAAGGGACGGGCTTCAGCCTTCTTTCTATTAGCTACATGACAGAAAGAATATACTAAATCGTGTTTAATAAATAGTTCAGTGATCATGTAATCAAATACTAACTTTTTGAAGAATGTTTTTGTTTCATTTTGACTTGGCTCAAAGTTATTCTGGCTCCAGAAGGATTACACCTTATTAAATAAGAAACCATATATTCCTAGTCAATATACATTGGTGTTTTATCCTAAATAAATGAATGGCAGGAAAAGTAAATGCTTTCATAGTGATTTAACAGTCAGAAGGATGTGGAAAGGGTGTTTAATTATTTTGCATTACACTGTAAACCCCGATTAAACTGGCAAAACTCAAAATATTTGAGGTAATCAGTTACATCAATCTTTTAAAGTAATGATGTTTCCCATTTTAAGTAAACGGAACTATACATTTTTAAGTTTGTTGAACTTGTTGCAAATCAAATTGCTGCTGCAGTTGTTGGAAATTGAACCCTGACCTTTCGCACGGCAGGCAAAACACTTACCACTGAGCCACCTGTGCTATATAGATTAAAAGTTGGTGGAATTTTAAGGTTACTGTTACTTATGATTACTTAAAATATCAAATTTGTTCAGCTAACTTGAAAAGTGTCATTTCTACAAACTCATAAATACCTCACAGTTCTGAATACTCAAAAAGGTCTATTAATTTAACCTAATTGCAATTATTTAAGTTAACAATGTGTTTAATTACTTTGAGCATTAGGGTTTACAGTGTATAATAAAAAGGGAGCCGATGTCAAATTTGCAATTTAATATATCAGTATAATATATATATATATCAGTCTGTTATTTTTTGCCAAGCCAACTCTCTTTCTTTAGCCGATGCCGCCGTATTGCTTTTCTTCATTATTATTGCCTTGAATTCCTCATATGCGTACATCAAAGCCTTCAACTCTGCCTCTGTGAAGTATGACGCTCTCTTTTTTTCACTTTAATTTTCCATTTTGACTCATGAAATCGGCGCTCCATTGAAAACGTCTTTATGTATKCTCTGTGCATGCGCATTAACTCTGGGTAACCAATAGGAGGTTGATTAAACTTACTCTTCTCAGGTGTTTTGGAACCGACATACTCATGGTACGTGGGTTTGGGGTAAATCCACCCGGAGGTTAAGATTTACCAAATGGTAAGTTAACCCAAACTTTCTGGAATACCCCCTGTTCTGTGTGTCTCCAGGGTTTTTTTTTTTAGTACATTGTATGTTTAGCTCCTTCTATGTTTAGTTATTAGGATGYGTAACAACTTAAATACTTAGCCGCTAGTAGGTTTAGCCAACAGTAGGTTTAGCCTCTAGTAGGATTGGCCGCTAGTGGCTTTAGTCTCTCGTAGGTTCAGCCGCTATTATGGATTAGCCTCTTGTGTGCTTAGCCATGTGTGGGATCGTCCCCCTTGTAGGTTCGGATACTAACCTTTTTTAGATATTAACACATTTAGATACTAACCCGTTTAGATCATCATCCATTTTGACAAGAACCAGATTAGATACTAACCCGATTAACTACTAACACGCTCAGTCATTAGTCTCTCCCCTCTTAGTCTCATCTCGTTCCTACTCTCACCTGTCTCTGGTCTCTCTTGCCTGGTCTCGTCCCTGGTTGGGCTCGTCTCTAGTTTGTCTTGTTCCTAGTTCATCTAGTCTTTGTTTAGCTTCAGCTCCATGTTTCTTTGGTCACGCTAAAGAGCCTTTGTCACACCTACTTCCTTGTGTTCTATGTTTTGTTTTGTTTTATGTTGTGATTAAAAAGACTCTAATTGTTGAAAAACCCTCTGCATCTATACCTCAACCTTCAGCCCACGGCAACATCAGCCAGAATACCACCCAGTTCATGATACTGATCTGGTCTAGTCTGGATGTGGTCAGATGTGTAGGCACTAATTTATTGTTAGCCTATTAACATGCATCGTTTTTATTGCATTTGTCTGTAACACACACACACACACACACACACATGAATGTAGAAGAAGTGAATGTATAGTGCCAAAAAATAACTTTTTTCAACCACCAGCTCTAACTGTTTTACGAATACTTCATGCCCTTTGAATCCTTTTCTTCTCCCAGTCAAAAGAACTAAAATAGGTATTTTAACTTTAAGTACTGTACCCATCAGAAATTTGGTTAAACTTGTTTATTAGAAATACAGAAAGCATGAAGGTGATCAATGTCTTATTGTCAACCAATCATATGTTAATGCAACCAACATGAGATACAAACAAAGGTGCTGAATAATACAGGAAGTGGGGAAGATGGAGAGATGAAGTGGTCCCCCCTTCTCTCTCTCTCTGTTTCTCTCTGACAGAACACGAGAGCTGAGAGAGTCTCAAAACAAAATAACACTACCCTTCAATAAAACTTTCCCTGAAGGTAAAAATACTGAACCACATAATTTTAACTCTCAGCTAAGCCTTTGCACAACATATACTTCTACACACAAGCAGCATGTGACTTCTCTTAGCAAGTACAATGAAAATGATACYCGCACATGCCCAGGTTTATACAGGTGCGTGACCATGTGTCATGTATTTATTTACAATGATCACCAGCAGGAGGGCATTGCCTAGCAACTGGCATAAGGCCTGGTATAAAAGCTTAAGACTGCTGCTGCACTCCTTTAAGCTAGCACATGTAGCATTATAGCCTGCATCTCTCCCCATCCAAAATATCCAATCACCAGTGGAGTGGAGTCGTGGGTGTTAAAAAAGGCTCTTTGTCTTTAACATGAATGCTTTTCATACCGGGCAGTGTTATTATGTATGCAATGCCCATTGTTCACTCACGGTTCATATTGCAGAGGAAGTCCAAAATCTGCTCAGAAATTCTTATCTTGCAATGATACTGGGTCTTTGTATGATTTCGATTTAAGATTTCCTTTCACTAAAAAGCCGAAGGGGACTGTGCACCAAGAACGGTCTGTGTAGAGCATGGTTTAACATTCTTGTGGCTAAATGAGAACAGATCCCYACAGCCATGATCCAAAATCTAGYTAAAAGCCTTCCCTGGAGAGGGGAATTATTATAACAGCTGGGGAGAAATAAAATGCTCAACAAGCACATATGGATATGAGGGTCAGGTGTCCAGAAACTCAAGGTCATATAGTTTAGAAGACAAGCCAAGATATAATTATTTACAGTGCAGCGGCCTGACCAAACTGTGAGAGTACCCTACATTGGTAGAAAGATAACATAAAAGTAATAATACTATTGTATAGAAATTTAATTTACTGCACACTAGGGGGCAGCAGAGCATGTAAACAGAGTAAAGTATAAAGTTATGTGACCTAAATGAACCAGAACAGGGTGACAGTCCTTTCATTTATACATTTCGATTTTCCATTTTCTACAGTGACATCATTCTGCACATTTATAATATTAGATAAAAAATGGAATATATTTCTGTGAACTAACATAAATGAAGTATTGTTCACATCAGCTATATGTACGGTTTGAGTATTTCTATACTTCACACACATCAGTATTTAACGTTTACTCAGAATGGTGCAATAAATAAATAAATAAATAAATAAACTTTTTTCTTGAGTGGCAGTGGAAACATTTTATTCATGGCAGAGGCCAGTAGAGAATGGCCAGACTGGTTTGAAATGACAAGAGCTACAGTACCTTAGATAACCACTCTGTATAAATGTGGTAGGCAAACAAACATCTCAGATACACAATATGTCAAACCTTGTGTTCCACTTCCAATTTTAAAGTCTCAAATGTTTAAGCAGAGTCATATAAATTATAAATTAAGTATAAATTAAGATCCATTACATTACAATACACCCATTATGCAAGAAACACATATAGTTTAATATGTAATATTTTTCTCATGTACTGATTTTGTGTGTGTGTGCGTGCGTGCGTGTGTGTGTGAGAGAGAGAGAGAGAGAGAGAGAGAGAGAGAGAGAGAGAACAATAAAACAAACATTTTCAGCCACAACCATTAACTTTATTATTGGAAGCTGTTGCCAATAATAAAGAAAACAGTGTGAATAATTTTCCACTAACACTGTGTCGCAAAGTGTTTTCTTCCTCTAATACCAAAGCACTTTGCCCACGATTATTTTGAAATGTATTAAAGGCCATTATTMTTTTAACAGTTGAGTGTTGTGAAATGTTCATGAAATGAGTCAGCTCGTGCCCGCTCTTGGCAGCTACAGTACAACAGTCACTCCCTCATCAAACTCTATATATTTTTTCTTCCAGCAAGACTATTAAAAAAACCCACTCCAAATCACAAGTTCATTTGTCCTGAAGATGCTTTTGTGCTGTAATTTAGATCATTTAAACTTATCCTTGTGACTACTTCCAACATGATGAGCAAAAGTKGCCTCAAACTGCTTTCATGACATGACAATGAGTTCAGTGTTCTGCAGGGATTGCGTGGCAGTCACGCCGACTTGGCTCAGAATATCAAAGAAATGTTGTCAACATTGTGTGGAATCCGCATCATAAATGCTTGTCCCTGGTGGCAATGCAAAGGCAGGCACTACCCAGTATAACTAAAGTGTTTCTAATAAAGTGTTCGCTGATGCACTTTATTGCCCTTTTGTCTGCCAAAGGAAACATAAACTCCTTTACATTGGGGTCTGATAAAAATAGACTGACACTGTTCTTATACCTGTCCTCTACTTATTCAATTGTGGATCATGCATGCATTCCCTCTAGTCCCCCCCCCACACCCCCCCATGTATTGTACTGTATGTCTATGTTGATTTCTATTGTTTAACTGTTTTATATTTTTTGTTAGTCTATGCATGAATGGCATGTCTTAAAACAAGTATAAACAGTAACTTCCAGTTGTTTTTAATTGATGTCATATACAATATAATAATACAATATAATATAACAATCATGCATATAATATTTTCAGTTTAAAACAGGGATGTGAAATGATTGGGATGAAAGATGCTACTTAAATGGACTACTAAAACCACCAAGTAAACAGACAGCTTACAAATGCAGTTCTTTATACACACATTCACAGTGACATTTAATATTTTTCCTTCCCCATGTAGTGAAATAAAAACACCTGACCCGTAAGTTATGCAAGACTGTAAAACCCATGACATGCCTGGTGACTCACAAAATGTCACGGTCAATTAATACATTAATGTATTCCCCCTAACTAGAGGAAGCGAATGTAAAATGAAATTAACTGTTCACTGACCATGATTTACTGTTAAATGATGTTATGCGGCTTATTAAAAAACTTTAAAAGGTATCAGCACACATCAGTGGTTCCTTAAATCTCCTGTACTGATTTTTGTGTGTGTCTGTGTTTATCAGGGTTYCAGATAATGAAGTGTGTCGCAAAGTGTTTTTTCCCTCTTATATCAAGGCCGTTTTCAACAACTGTTTTGAAATAAATACATTTATAAAATAAAATCATAAAGCATATTAATCTTTCAACATGTTGTGGAACGTTCATGAATTGAGAAGCTCCTGCCATCACTTACACTGTAGCAGCTATAAAGAGTCACTGCCTCATCATCCTCTCCCTTTTTTTCTCTTCAGAGAGAAATCACAAGCTCATTTTTCCTGAAGATTTTTTTGTACTGAATACTCAAATGTTCATTATGCTTGTTGGCATGCTGGCACTCCAGTCTGTGTTTGTGGAGTCTGTGTTCTCCGTGCTTTATGCCAGTACCCTAGTTTCCACCCACAGTCTAAAGACATATGATATAGGCTGACTGGTGTTTCCTATTTGCCTGAAGGTTATACTGTAACTGAGTGTGTGAGTTTGTTTGGTTTTGTGTGTGCATGAATATATGTGGYCTGGGTTCGGTTGGCACAACATCCAGGATACCCTACCTAGTGTCATATCATGAACTCCCTAGGATATGCTCCAGCCCCCGCCACCATTGTGTGGAGAATTATTATAGAAATACTGATGTTTTCTCAAAGGTGTCTAGTTCTTATCAGGTGTCCCCGTGAATACAGCTACAGGCACACAAGAAAACGCTAGTGTATTTCAAATTGCTTGCATACAGTATATTTTAGTTCGCCTGCCTTCACATGCATATGAACTTGAGTGGATGGAGTAACATCCAATTCTTAATCCATAGGGTGTAATATGATGTTGGCCCACCCTTTGCAGCTGTAACAGTTTCAACTCTTCTGGAAAGGCTTGCCACAAGGTTTAGGAGTATCTTTATGAGAACTTTTGACCATGCTCCCAGAAGCGCATTGACACTGATGTAGGATGAGAAAGCCTGGCTTGCTGTCACCGCTCGAATTCATTCCAAAGGTGATCTATTATGTGCAGGCCAGTCAAATTCCTCCTCACCAAACTCGCTCATCCATGTCTTTATAGACCTTGCTTTTTTGCCCTCAACAACTCGTGTTGGAACAGGAAGGGGCTGTCCCCAATGTTGGGAGCCTGTAACTGTCCAAAATGTCTTGGTATTCTGAAGCATTAAGAGTTCCTTTCACTGAAAATAAGGGGCTGTCCCCAACTCCTGACACACCAATTCTAACATGACTACGCACCAGTGCTCAAAGCAATGTCCATAMAGACATGGATGAGTGAGTGAGTGACTCACACTGAGTGAACGGCATMMAGGTCAGATGTCACAATGCACTTCTGGGAGCATTGTCAATAGTTCTCATAAAGACACTCCTAAATCTTGTGTATAGCCTTTCCAGAAGAGTTGAAGCTGTTACAGCTGCATTGGGTGGGCCAACATCATATGAAACCCTAAGGATTATGAATTGGATGTTATTGAAGTGCGKATGCACGTGAAGGCAGGCGAACTAATTCTTTTGTCAATAYAGTGTGAGATTTTTGGCAATATAGTTTATATACAGCAACTCAAACAAAACCTATACATTACTATATACATGAGCAGCATGGAAGAGGAGAATGATTTTAATAGCTGATGCCAGGAAAAACTGTCAGATGGAATGTCACAATAGTGTACCATGCATAGGATTCTTTTGTCTCGCAACTGCCATGCACATTTTCCCAAATGTGTCCGTCCTTCAACTAACTGCTGTGCTAGGAAAAAAAGCTCAGTTACTTGACTCACATCAAGAATTCTACCAAGTGGTACCATTATATTAATTCACAATAACAATCCACAAATAACAATATTTTTTAATAACTTTATATATACAGTAAAACCTTGGATTGTGAGTAACATAGTCTGCAAGTGTTTTGCAAGACAAGCAAAAATCTTTAATAAATTTGAACTTGATAAATGAGCGAGGTTTTGCACTACGATCAGTACGTATACGCTTTGTCTGCTGAGCGTCACGTGATCACAACTGTGCCAATGATACTTCCTTTTTACATGCTGTATGCACGTGAGGCATTTATTAATTAATTTTTTGTATTATTTTGTGTCCATTATTTCTTATGGGGAAATTCGCTTTAACAAATGAGTGATTTTGATTACAAGCACATTTCCAGACCGAATTATGCTCACAATCCAAGGATTAACTGTATTTAATTATGTGAAGGTGACTTGTATCTATGTCACCTTGATTTTGTTATATTGAGATGAACATGACAGGATAGTTGGTATCATTTCCTACATGGGAGCACTACAGTAAAACAACAGTAGGGGAGGCAAGAAGAGAAGCTCAATGAGTGACTTCTAGGCACATGGGAGAAGAAAGTTTGAGTCAGCTCTGGTTTTTCCACATTGCTTATAGTCTGTTGGTAACACTCTCTTATCATGCGCACATCTGGACATCTACTTTTCAGCTGCAAAAGCTGACCGATCTGTCGCTCACTGTGAAGGAGAAACAATATACAATATTGTTAGACGGCAGGAAGGGGACATAAACAAAAGAACAACGATAAATGAAAAGCTTATATCGCAAGTAAAATAGGCTGAAACGTCTTTTAGCATGTGAGACAGATGAATCTGAGACTGAATCTGTTTCTGCAGCTCCAAAATGATCGCCAGTCATGACAACAGCATACAGAATGAACTTCCACCATAGCGTTGGCTGTCTAGTTAAATAGTAAGCTCTGGTTAGAAGTTGTTCTGCTCGTTACGCTCAATTGATGCTGGATGAATTAAGGGGATTCGTTTCCTTAAGACTGAAGGAAACACATGAAGTCACCTATTAATGAGCAACCATTCTTTTGTCACCATGTGACTGGAGTTTGGGCACGGTGATGGCTCACTTATTTGTGCTGGCATACACCGATTAGCCATAACACTACAACAGAAAACATTAAAAGCCCAGTATTATATAAGTTGCTCTGCTATCTCGTTCTTGAGATGTGCAGGCACTAGGATGTTGGCAGTGTATGCTTTGGTAGCTGTGGCATGTGGGGTGGAGCCTCTGTGGATCAGATTTGTTTGTCTAACACATCCTATGGGTACCATTGGGATCTGGGAAGTTTGAAGGCTGGGTAGGTGTCCTTGGACTCTTTGGCTGCTGAACCTCATGTGCACTTCTGTTGTGGGCGTTTTGATACCTTTCTATCATGGCCGGCACTGGCTTTTTAGCTTGGTGTGGTGGATTGGCTTTTCTATGGGATCAGACCAGACAGGCTTGCCTTTGCTCCCCACAGGCATAAATGAACCTTGGGTGCCCTTGACCGTGTCACCAGTTTACTGGTATATACTGTAATTGATAATCAGGGTTAGTGTGTTAATGTTGTGTTTACTGTATGTTTTTGCTGATTACTGTATGATGAGTAAGTATAAAATTCCCAACAAATCCGTGCAGACCCCAATAGCACAGAGCAGACTAAGGAATTATCAGGGTAACTCACATGTTGAGTTAGAACATCTAGCATCAGGTCTGTAACATGATTAGCTATAAAAGAACCACTCAGAAGAGTCACTCAGAAGTAAATATAGGCAGAGGTCAAGATAGTCAAGAATGGGAACAAATTCGTAACCTCAATAATCAGATGTCTTCAAACAGTTTTGAAACAAAGAGGAGATGCTACACTATGGCAAACATGCCACTGTCCCATTTTTTTTTTTTTGACCTGTAGCAGGCATCAAATTTGAAATAAGCTCATTTTGTGCATAAAATTATAAAACTTCTCAGTTTAAACATTTGCAATATTCTCTATGTTCTACTGTGAATAAAATACTGGCTCATGTCATTTGAAAGTCTTTTAGTGTTTATTCAGAATTCGGGGTGTAGTAGACTAGATACTATGAGTATCATTAGGTTATATTTTGGGTAAAGTATAAAAATAAAAGGCAAAATTGCTGAATAAAATGGTATGCTAAATGCTTTGGAAAAATTTACTTTTTTAGCCTTTGTTTGAAGACGGTGAGGGTAAAACCACAGACAAATTTGCTTGCACATCTTTCTTATATCTTCAGCAATGGTGAGATACTGAGAGTCTGAAGTGAGCATGATGCGACGCGGCTTGTGCTAAGTACATTAAGGTATCTAAACACTGACCCAGTTTGGGCCTTTTAGGGAAGCATGAGAATTTTAATATATCTAGTCAGGAACAGGAAGCCATTGGAGTGAATATAGCAATGGGGTGGTGAAGTAAAACTTGTAGCCAAAATAAACAAGTTACACAGCTGCATCCTGAATGTGAGTGAGAGTTTCACGGGGCCACAGGACAGACCGGCAAGAAGTAAGTTGCAGTAGTCCTGATATGACAAACTGCCTGAATTACTGATATAAAAAGAAATAGCTGGAACCTCCAATAGGAAAAAAAAAATTGCATGACAGACAGTTGTGGTGTGAGGCAAGAAAGATAATCAATTTGACCGGGACTGCCGCAATGTTTCGGGAATGTACTGCAGATTAGTCTTTCTGATCATAATTTTTAATTGGCAAATGAGCTGCCAGGATGAGTTGTTCAGGCTGATCAGAGCAGCCATGGGAAATGTCAAAATGCCAAAAACATCTGCCAGACCCAAACATCTGTATGTTGTTGTTGTTTTTGTTGTTACGGCTACTCTTGTTAAGATGTTACTGCAGCAAATACTCCAATTTGCACATCCCTTGGGTCTGGGAGGCACTTCCTCCTTTTTCCTCTAACTAATCCATTATTGTCAGTCCATTATTGTACACTTACAATTTTTTTGTGGACATTTCTATAACTACATGACTATGAAAAAAGTCAGAATATATATATAAAAAATGCTGTGTGCCCATACCCACCTGAGGTCAGGGTGGTGTTTTAAGAGTACACAGATTTCCAGTTCAAGGCTTTCTGGATCTTGCTCCTTTATCACCTCAGAAACTCTGGGTAAAATTTCAGACAGCCATTCCTTCTCTGATCGCTGTTGGAATAAATTGATTATTGTTGGAATGAACTGATTATTGAAATAATGTTAAATATTTAATTGAAATATTCAATTCATTAATAATTAATATTATTATTTCTTAAAAAGCATCATAATCAACAACAACAAAAMCACTTAAAAACATGTACTGGTAAATGTATACTTAGGAGACCCTCAGCAATAATTGGGATATACTCTAATCTAAAATACTGTACACGTTTACTTTGCACTTTAKTATTACATAGGGGTAATAACATGCATAACAGATAAAACATTTAAAACATATTAYATAGATGATGGATGCTAAGCAGATTAGGTGGTATATSACCTGGATAWTAGAGTTCAAAATCTAGGCAATGTAATTAGATTGAAATTGGATCTTACMAATGTAGKTTGGTAAGTGAAAAGGAGCACWMTRYTTATTTTTACAGAACATGAGAYATTATCTTTTTGRGGTGATCATGGCAGGAGTTTATGTATAAAGCAGTTYCACAGGTCCAAAATAAATGTSARGAWTCRRAGATTTTTATGAAGCCATGCAATCAACACCAATWGTCAAGAAAATATGCAACAAATATTACAACATCTGACATTACATAATTGCAATGACTTGGGCTTTGTTGGGCAGTCTGTATGTGTGCAAGAGGCCTACTAACATTTCTGTCAAACAGTGTGTTGATTCTGTTGCTGTCCTCACAGAGAAAGTGTGCAGCTGCCTCCCGGTCATGCTTGTTTTTAAGTTTTAATTTCCTCTTTAACATCCTCCTCACGTATTCAATCATCACCTCAAAATGAAGCTGAGTCAACAGCTCCTATACACACAGTTACAGAAGTTAGAGAGACAAATTGAAAAAGAGACAGAGACAGAGAGAGATCGTATGCAGATGTAGTCATTTTCGAATTTTAGTACTCTCTTTTAATTCAATATTTTTTTGGTGCAAGAACAATAAAATTCATCTCATTCAATTCAATTGTAGTGGTTCACAGTATTACGCAAATACAACCTCAGACACAAACTTTTTTTTCACCACGCCTTTATTTATTTAACAAAAATGAAGTTAAAATAAAAATAATAATAAAAAAAAAAACATGTGGCCAATACTAAGTACTGTACCCTTTCACTGTTGCCATAGGATTGAAGAGTTTAAGTTGCAGCCAGTTGTTTCAAATTATCAGCCCTTGATTAATTGATCATCATCGTGTGTGCAGGCCTCTATAAAAGCAGACATTTGGGCAATTTGCTGGTCTGGAGTATTTAGGTGTTTTGTTAACAACATGCCAAGAGGAAAAGACACAAACAGTGATCTTAAAGAAGGAATTGTTGCTGCACATCAATCTGAAAAGGGTTATAAAACCATTTCAAAACAATTTCGTGTTCAACATTCTACAGTAAGAAAGATTATTCAAAAGTGAGACGCATTCAAGACAGTTACAATCTTCTAGAAGTGGATGTCCCAGCACATACACTCCAAGGTCAGACCATGCAATGCTCAACAAACAAACCAAAAAAAACAAGCACTATATCTCTGACCAATTAGAAGAAAACTGAGCAAGTACAGTTTGATTGGAAGGATTTGCAGGAGATWCCTCTTCTGTCTAAAAGAAAAACCCTAAAAGCATGCCTGAGGTTCACGAAACCGCACTTGAACAAACCACAACCAAAAGACTTCAGGAACAATGACTTATAGACAAATGAGACCAGAATGGAGCTGTTTGGCGTTAATGCCCAGCTCCATGTTTGGCCAAAACCAAACAGCATTTCAGCAGAACCACCTCCTACCCTTCGTACATCTTGTACTTGGTGTAGAGGTGATGATTTGGGATTGTTTTGCAGTCATAGGACCTRGATAACTTGCAGTTACTGAGATGAGCATAAACTCCAAAGTATTCTAGAGTTTAATGTGAGGCCATTTGTTCAACAGGTAAAGACTGGTCAAGATTGGGTCATGTAATAGGACAATGATCTGAAGCACGCCAGTAAATCTACATCAGAAGGGCTAAAAAAATAAAAGAATTTTATTAAAGAATCAAGGTTTTGGAATGGGACTAGTTAACCTTCATACCACAACCTAGCTGAAATGCTGTGGTAGGACCTTAAGAGAGCTGTGCATAAGCGAATACCCCAAAACCAGTACCTTATGTTAATGCTGCTAAAGGTGGATCTACAACTAAATCATGGGGGTACTTAGTATTGCCCATCTGTTTTTTGTTTTTTTCATTAATAGTGGTACTTTTGTTTGTCTGAAGTTATACTTGCATAATACAGAGAGTAGCTACAATCAAATGATTTGTATTATTTTTACATAAAAAACACTCCTGAATCGTATGGTGGTGGTGATGCTGACCTTTTGACAGTCACCGTGTAACCCCTTCAAAGAATTTATTTTCTCCATCAAAGTATCTTCTAGTTGTTCAATAATCTTTTCATGCTCTGAAAACCAGGCTGGAGTCCACAATTTACAGTAAACCGCCTGTGTAAATACCACAAAGGAAAAGATACAGTATATACAGTACATATATACAGAATCTATACATTACATACAGTGAATATATATATATAATGTAATAAGCTGCATGTGTACATGAGATTTACACGTTTGTTTAATGAAACATTTCTGCATTGTTACAAATCACTATGGTACAATGGTACATGGTTTTACCATGGTACATAGTTTAGCACACTGGTACATGTACTATAGTATGGTACATGATTTTACCCTGTACAGTAGTATGGCACTATGGAAGATATAGTAGAATATTGTGCAAATATTATACATGTTTATATACCATGATGGTACTATGTACGATAAATATTTATATAGTAATGTACAGTATGTAACAATAATGAACTACCATAGTGTAAGCTGACACTGGCTTTGTCGACAAACAAATCTAATATGGTAAAGTATGTATATGCATMCCATAATACATAATACAATACGAAATTGCAGAACCCAATAAATACCATGGTATTCAGCAAAGTATTGTGGTCTACACCATGGTATTGATGTGCCGAAGTACCTACCCTGGTAATACTATATCATTGTATATGCTATAGTTTATCGTAGTACACTTTAGTATATACCAAATAAAAATTCCTTATAGGTTTGAAGCTTTATATTTCTATTTGCACATGTGGACTGCCTGACATTCTGAATGTATTGGAATGGAATGGCTGAATATTTATTTTTGGATATTCATTGAAGAAATGTGACTCATCGCATCAAATCAGGTATTAAGTCACATTTTGGGTGATTTGAAGTACAGTA
>QMIH01001213.1:13073-24151 GCA_003987875.1 Clarias batrachus | reverse complement strand
TCAATTTTGTTTATGCGGTTGGAAAACGGAATGGCATGCAAAAAATGTGTGTGAGTGTGTGTGGAGAGAGAGAGGGAGAAAGAGAGAGAGAGAGAGACAGAGCTTGCTATTGTAAGCTTTCCCTAAAGTACATCTTTGTGGCTTGGAGAAAAAAAAATGGGATCAGAAAAGAAGATTTTGATGTTGTGAAAAGGCAGACTAAATTAAAAAATGTTAGAGGGGTACACTTTTGACTAATAACTGCAAAATATCTTGAGCCATGAAATCGGCCATTTATTCTTYACAAAGAGCCAGACTTTCTTGCATTTTGTAATGCAGGAATGAGAAATAGTAATCCAGGCCTCCTGGAGGAGTTTTTTTGGCTTTCATTTTTAGGCCAGATGTTCAATGTCCAAAACAATGTTTTTTTGTTTGTTAAGCCCTATGGGGACCTATGAATGATTCAAGCATAAATGAATGTAACTTAAGGCAAGAGCCAGAGTTGATCAGGCCAGTGATTAGTATATTGGTGATGTTAAGGTCCTTACAAGGTTGTTACTCTCTAAGCAATTTGCAGCATGTCACAGTAAAATATTTTATTCTTCCCAATTGTTTTGCTCAATGCTTTTGAACATTGCTATGTGTGTGTGGGGTTTGTGTAGATAGGTAGGTAGGTAGGTAGGTAGGTAGGTAGATAGATAGATAGATAGATAGATAGATAGATAGATAGATATTTATTGTATACTTACCATCTGGATAAATGTTGTGTTGATAATAGCGCTGTCCTCACACAGAAAGCGTGCAGCTGCCTCCTGGTCATCCTTGTCTTTTAGTTTCAGTTTGCCTTTTAACATCCTTCTGACATATTTAGTCATCACTTCAGAATGCAGCTGTCCCAACAGCTCCTACACACACACATTCAGATTTTATTTCACAGCACGCATTCTGCCACAGAAATAACTTTTATAAAAGTTAAGCAAAATTGTTATTAGATGTTTTTGATGTCGTCTTTCTGACTGACCTTCTTGCAGTCAGGCTGGATGTCTCTAAATTCCTGGACCATATCCTGTAGAATGCTTAGTAGATCTTTAATAATCGTATGACTTTCGGACAGCCAGCCTGGAGTCCACAGCTTACGATAATGCTCCTGCGAAGAAACATGCAGGTGTTTTTAAAAAAATGTACTTTGTTTTTGGTTTTAGCAGTAAAAAAAAAGCATTTAAATGCATCTGAATATACATGATATGTGTGTTCTTTGCTTTTCTAAGTTCAGTTATAAAAGTTTCTCTTTGTAATTGCCTGTTACATAGTGCACTTATTCAAATGCATCTGAATATACATCTAATTACTGTAATTGATGTTTGAACCATTTCTACAGCATGCATGCTATTTAATGGGCATCAAATCATCTCCAAACCTTTGTTCTTTKTTTGTCAGGAAATAATTAAAAAACAGACCATGACTGTTCATGAAACTGGTCTGTAATCAAACTGGTCTGCTATTCAATTCATTTAATGCTTGAAAAATTGATTGACTGTGTAATWAGGGCTGTAATTCCTGTGCTGTTAAGACAATGTTTTTTTTTAAACCTGACTCTAACCTAAAACTAACTTTAATCAGATCTTGATTGCTTCTTTTCAAACCCATTGCTGTGATGTGCAAAAACAAGGATATATACAGTGGCGTGAAAAATGATTTATTCTGGGAGTTTTTTTTTCATACAGTATTTGTCACACTTAAAATGATTCAGATCATCAAACAAATTTTAACCATACACACAAGATAATCTGAGCGAATGCAAAATGCTGTTTTTAAATGATGATTTCATTTATTAAGGGAAAAAAGCTGTCCAAAGTAAGCAGTAGTAGTAATTGCCCCTTGTTGTGCCACACTTGGGGGCAATATCTGCAATCAAGCCTTTGCCATGATTAGGCAATAAGTCTTTCATCGCTGTGGAGGAATTTTGGCCCAATCTACTTTTCAGAATTATTTTTAATTCAGCCACATTGGAGGGTTCTAGAGCGTAAACGACTGTTTATTTAATTCCGGACTAAGACTAATCCATTACAAAAGCTTAATTTTGTATATTTTGAGCTAATCAGAAATGGACATGCTAGTTTGTTTCAATTTATCATTCTGCTTTTTTTTCTCTTAGTAAATTAAGTCTTTATTTAAAAACTGCATTTTGCATTCGCTCAGATTATCTTGTGTAATATTAAAATTAGGATTCCTAACAAACAGCATTCCTCCTGGTGCTACATATAAACAACATAAATCTACAACATGAATTAACAAAAGCTAACTAGCTAACCATGACACCTAATTAACTGACTAGATGAGACAAAAAAAAATTAACACTATACATTTACAAAAAAACTAAGTACTATACAAAAAGACAACATAAAGTGCAACATAATGTGCAAACAAGAGCAACAACAGGACAAACAACATTTCACTATCCAATACTGTGGTAATGAGGTAATGAGTTGAGGTGGTGAGATAAGAACAGTAGCTAAACATTTCTTGTAATTTGCAGCAAAGATATAAAAAAAAAAATAGCAGGTAATAAGTAATGTGTTTACATAGTCTGGATGTGAAGGCCCGAATGCTTCGGTAACTTTACAGTAAGTCTATTTATAGTAAAATAAATAAATCAGGAAGGGGCCAAATACTTTTTCACATCACTGTATGACAATTGTGTCACTGTCCAAACTTTTAGGACCTTACACTATGTTCTTAGCATAATATGTTAACTAATGTCATCTCTTACTGAGAAATKTCTATCAATAATACCTGGCCTATATTGTGTATACACACTTAATTGTAGATACCTTGAGATCCTTGTGTATGGGGCTGAGAAAATGACAGTCACAGGAGTTTTTCATCTCAGACAGAATGGACAGCAATGTTTCTTTCACTTCATCTGAGAGATTGTCGTGTTTCTCTATGTACTCCCTGTAGATACAGTAATAATGTATTACAAGTAGCTGTTCCAAATAAAAAATAAAAAAAAGCATGGTGGTTCAGGATGTATATACTAGGATAAAAGTACMCATAAAAAAATAAATGTGCTGTATTTAAATTCTCACAATTATTTATTAGAATGTGTCACAGTCTTACCGTAGCTGCTTGATGCTAACCAGGCTGCCCTTCAGGTTGTCTGTGATATTTGTGTTCTTTCCTTTTATAAGTTCAGTTATGGATTTCTTGTAGCTGTAAAGAAAAAAAAAATTGTATATAGCCCACACCATTTGAAAGTCCTGGCTCAATATATGTAAAATACAAGTCGTGTTCAAGTAAAACCAGGACTTTTAATTGTGCAGAATAACAGAACACACTTACTAGATTAAAAGCTACCTTTATTTCCTTATATAATGGTTTGAATGCATTTATCCCAGCGTTTTACCAATGCATGTATTTTCCTCGGTATGCTTGGGTTTTCTCAGTATGCCAGAAAAAGTACTTAGAGTAAGAGTTAGTAACCGTCATTTACAGATAAGGAGTTTTTAAAAATAGTTAAAAGGTTAAAGCTAAAAATAAGCTGATCAGCTTTAGTATAATCAGTGATATTATTATTTTAGTTTGAAGCCCACATACAGTACATGTCTGCCTTTCTGTGCGGCAAAACTCTCTGCCTAACTTTAATACAAAGAAATAAACTTTTGTAAGTTAACACTAAGACTTTTGTTGTCAGCCAAATGGACTTCCTGTTCAAAGTAGATTATTACATCAGGCACATGACTATCCATAACAGCATTATTTTTACACTTTGATTTGATCGGCTAACACTCTCAGTTCGGATATTTTTCACACCCTCACCTCGGACTGCTGCGGATATGTTTGCTCTAACGACCCATGTTTTATCTCATAGTGGCATTCCATATCACTGCATTAACTAGCACCTAGTAACTGGACAGACATTCAAAAATACAGACATACATACATAGATAGAAACAAATATTCAGACAGACATACAGACATTTTTCTGACACTGGTATCTGATCCTCCAAWGAATAAAAGCTAAAAGATATAATTTAAAGAGCGAGTTCTGACCAATGTGCAGACAAACTCTTTCTTTTAATTATATACACAGCTGTCAGTTTTGTGTGATGCTGTGACAAAATTGGCTGAACAGACATCCAGATATACAGACATACAGAAAGACAAACAGACATACAGAGCTATAGAGATACAGACATACAGATAGAGATACAGATATACGGACAGAATTTTTCAGTCTGGTTTCTGGTCCTCCAGTGTATGAAACGTATCATCATTAAAAAGATATAATTAAAAGAGACTTTCATTTATATAGATTATCTACATATAGTGAAAGGCAAATAGATGGGGCTGGGATTAAAAGCACTCATCATAATCTAGACTTGTTAACATAGATCTTTAAAAACATCAGTATTATTTCTAGTACCTCACTAGGAAGCTCTTCAGTGGAAGTAGAATCGYCTGAGCATCGTTTCTGTTACTCAGGATATCCATGGCCTCTTTCATAGCTCCATCAACAATCTGAAACAAGAGGTTAACTGATTTACAGTATATGACACATGGTTTGGACAAAAGTAATTGTATTTCTGCTAATTAAATGACAACCTTAATGTTAAAATCGTCTGATGGTTAATTTTAAGTGTGTATTTCTAGAAAGAAACAAAATGATCTGCCACAATAAAAAAGACACGTTTATAATTTGTATGTTTATAAAAATAAAATAAGCTTAATTCTCTCTTTAAAAAAAAAACTGTGTATATATTACCCCCCTCCCCCCAAGATATCATCAAAAACCCAAGAATTGCATCAGTTTATAAATGCCACAAACGGAGTCCTATAAAATAGGTCTTAAAGAAAAATCCAAGATTATTCATACYGGTATAACATCCACAGCAAGGTTGGAGAAGAAGCATCCATCAAAGAGCTCAAGTTTGTCACTCTTCTGCCAAATTTCCTCTTCTTTTTTAAGAGCATTGGTCAACCATGTGCCAACTTCCACCTGTAAACAAGATTTGTAGGATCACATTTATATGTTATAAGCATTCAAAACCACGTGTTTTTGACTTAGTATTTATATGATCATAAATGTTGGCCTTTACAGAAAGAGGATATTTTACTTGATTACAGGATATATGTCTATGTTTTTACTCAAATACAGGATGAGGATGTATCATTATTTGCTTTACGTGGACACAGGATAAGGATGCAAGTTTTTTCTAGGGAGAAAAAATCATATCCTTAAATTGCTTCTTTTTTCTACATTGGACATGCTGGGTGTGAGGGATTTGAGCCCTGTCACTGACGGGATGCCCCTGTTCGACCCCTGGGCAAGGCCCTTAACCTTATGCCCATACAAAATTGCAGACTAGTGTAATCTCTGAGACATTTACTCATTTGCTTGAAAAAATATATATTAATACATGGACCTTAGCATCCCTGTTTGTCTTAAAAAGAAAATATCAACTCTAATCTTTTGTCAAAAATGTTTTTTGCGACAAAATGGAATATATTGTGTAGTAATTCAGTGTGTCCAGACTTATAAATACAATATTTATACGGTTCTATCCATTGGCTTCACCTCTTTGAGTGACAGGTACTGTTTCTCCAGTGACTTAAGGTCCTCCCCAGGTAACAAAGCTCCTAACGATTCAGTGTTGATGTGTGGCTTCAGTTCATTCTGTTGCAAAATATCACTGAAAAATAATAGATGTAAAATTTTCAAAACTGTAAAGACATTCTCCACTTAAATGTGAGTGTGCAAATGAAATAAGGTTTTGTACTTGTATTAGTAGTTTTATCATTTGTCACTTACTTTGGATAGTAATCATGAATCCAGAATAGTATGTAGGCGATATCTTGTAATTCAATGTTGGTCCGAGTAATCTCCATCAGTTTTGTAGAAAATGCTTGATGATAGAGCTGAACATACATGTTGCAAATGCCAAACTCTGGCGTGTAACACTGCCGCACGTATTYGACTACGTGGAGCAGGTCCTTTCGAATGCGCTTGCCCATCCGACACACCTCTCTCTTCAGGGAGGTGGACAGCTTGTCTGTGCCATTCTCTTCTTCGCTCGCCTGCTGTAGCCGTACCTCTACTATTTTCTTGAGCATGGTGTCATGAATCTCTCTGCATTTCAATGGCCTCCAACATGGACGTTTTTCTTCATCAGCTTCCTTCCAGTGCCTATCTTGTTCTTCCTGCTCACCAATGGCCTGTACAGCACTTCTCAATTTCTCTTGATTCTCCTTGTTAAAGGAATCATTGACAGCCATCCATAGGTGAAGCATCAAAGTTTCATAGTCCTTATGCAAACTGTCCTTTTGGTCGTCTGTACAACTTACTTCCTCGGCTGATAACTGTGGGTCGAAGAGGTGCTTTTCTCGTTCTAAAAGCTGCTGGCTAGCTTCTGCCAAATGATTCTGTTCAACATTCTGGTTGAAATCAAAAACTACTGGGACATCTGAAAGAATGTGAGAATGGCATAATGATACAGCATAACCTATATTAAAATGACTTTCCAAGTGAACATTATTTCTAGCATATTTATGATACTAGTAATTCACCAAATATAATTAGTGAAAAAAATATATTAGATGTACCTGGACTGTCTTCTTTTTGTTTTTTTTTACTAATCTTCTTTTTTGATATGCCTGAAATCCAACGCTTATGTTTGACTTTCTCCTGTGCTTCAGCTCCATGAGCAGTCTCCGTAGATGGGTGTTCACCCAYGGTGCCGTTTGTGGAGACACTGTCTTGAGGTACTTCTTCACCTGCAAAAATATAATTCATGAAGCAACAGACAGTGAGATTATGCAAGTTTTTCTTTTTCTGAAGTGTGTATACATTTTCAGGTGAACTAGTAGATCAAAACAGTGATGACAATTTGAGGAGGCCGTAAATGGAGCTGAAGCACAGAAAGCAAAAAAAAAAAAAACATTGGTAAGGATTGTGACACATCTTTTCACCAAGAATACTTAATTATTAATTAATTATTGATAAWCCAATTCAACTATCAGTTTTTAAAAAAATATGTGATAAACAAGATTTTAAAAAATTAGAGTATCTTGTAACGTAATCCTAAAAAAAGCCTTTAACCTCCATTTTCCTGTTTACAGATTCCAGATGTGTTAGACTAATGGGGGAGAGACTTTGGGGAGAGATTTTGTTTATGTGAGTGGTTAAACAGAGTGAAAATGCAGGAAAAACTGGGTTGTGGGTCGCGGGAGGCGTGGAACCTATCAAGGGACTCAGGGACAAGACTGGATGGGGTCATAGGGCACACAAACACACTCACACAATATGTGCCTAATCTGCATGTCTTTGAACTGTGGGAGGAAACCCATCAAGCACATGCAGAACAAGCAAGCTCCATGTACACAGACCTGCGGCAGGACCTTGAACCTACAGGTGTGAGACCATGGTTTATTCAAAATTTCAACTGATCTTCTATATTACGATAAAATCCCTGACAGTAAAATGGAGGCAGTAAATTTGCTGCATATCTCTGTCATCATATTTAGATATGCTTGTAGTACATTAGGTAACTTTCATATAAGAATTAATTTGTTATTATTTTTTTTGTGTGTCATAACTATCAAAAGTTTTAATGGCATCTGTGTATGTACACTATAAACCTAAAGGTTTGTGGACACCATCTAATCTTTTCTGAGGTTCTTCCCCAAAATCTTTTCACAAATAGGAAGCAAAGAACTTCTTTCTAGTATGTCTTCATATGCTCTAGCAAACACATATGGCTTTGCTAATGTAGACATACGTTTGGCCTCTGTACACCACCACATAATTTGAAATGAAACATTCAGACTTTCAGCTTCAAATGGGTTTGAAAAGTATACCATTAACCATTACAGCCACTTTCATGCAAACAACACACACACACACACACACCTATTTTGGGTGGCTTTTAAATAATGGAACAAATACTTCCATGATTAATGAAATGGGATAAAAGGCCTAGAGGTGGTTCTAAGTGTTATATTTGCATTTGGTAGGAGTTTATTCAAAKTCGTTACAAGAGGCCCAAACCGATGTCTAACTATGAAGTAAATGCAAATATTTTACATCAAGGTGTAAACCACTGGTAACGCTCAAAAACAAAAGGCTGTTTTCTTCAAAGTCATTCGAAGCCAGATTAACATTTGCCAGAAAACTTTGCCAGATTCTTTGGACTGATGAAACCAAAGTTAACTTGTACCAGAACAATGGGAAGAGAAAATTATGGAGATRGAAAGGAACAGCTCAAAATCCAAAGCATACCCGTCATCTGTCAAACATGGTGGCAGTGTTATGGCATATGCATATATGGCTGCCAATGGACTGTAAAGGATTTTGAGAGTTTTAAATCAGTCCTTATGTATGTAATTATGTAAATTTGTTCCATTATTTTTGAGCCCCAAAAATGTGTGTGTGTGATAAACAATGGCTGTAATTCCTGAATTTGGCCACACTTAATACATTAAATGTATGCCACTGAAAAAAGCTATGAAAATGAGGCAGTTGGCAGAAGCTACTGTTATTGCACTTATTGGAGACCATTGGACATCAGTAAATAACCATACAGTAGCTACCTCAGTGTAACAGATAATTTAATTGTTGACAAATGTCAATTGCACTCATTAAGTGTTAAAAAGAAAAAAAAGAAAAATATATTTAGCATGCCATWGCCAATTGCACTAGCCAAGTTTAAAAAGGAGATAAAGAACATGGTCACCACTGCAGGAACAGGCAGGGCTGACTGCAAGGAGTTTACCATTCGAGAGCTTTTATCTGAACCAGTTTGTCATCGATTTCCCTATTCCAATATTGCATGCTTATAATACAAGCAAAGCTGAGTACAGTGGAACCTCGGCATACGAATTGAATCCGTACTGGAGACGAGTACTTAAGATGAAAATTCGTATTGCAAGATGCATTTTCCCATAGAAAATAATGCAAAAAAAATGCAAATAATGCCCCGCAAAAATTTTACCAATATTACCAATTTCCAACACTATACTCATACATTTGCCTATAAAAATAATGAAAACTTGAAAATACATGTAAATGAAATAAATAGACACTCAAACTTTGTTTCTTCTTGGTACCGACTGCTTTTATAGTGAAACTGAAAGTGGCTCCCTTTTCTTCATCCTTGCTAGCCTTCTTGGGACCAATTGTGCTATGTGCTTCACTAAATATTGCTCAAAATGCAAAACTCACTTCGCTTGGCTTTCCCCTGACGCTCCCAGACGTACGTGCAACTTTAGTTTAGCATAAACTGCAGGCATTCGGTTAAGTTTGTCTATGACTATGATTAACTAGATAACATTTTTGAATTGGTTCAGACTCAAACTTACGACCTTTGATCAGTARCTCAGAGCCTTAACACACTGATCCACACTGACCCATATATAAAAAGAGTCCAAAGAGTATAGTTAAATAAAGCTAACTATAAAACTCCAACAACTGGTACATTAAACCTAGCCTTGGAGGAAATCAGTCTTTATAAAAATACAAATTAAGCATATTATTTAAAGCAGTCTTTTTGTCCTACTATTTCTAGTTTCATATTCTCTAGGCTTGCATTTTAGGATACTAGTTTMCAAGTCTGATATTACTGGGTGTAGTTCATCCCAGCCAAGCACCACAGCCATACGCGATAAACCATTAAAACAGACTAAACATATAATCAGGTGCAGCTGCTGTTTGGGGGGAATTAAAACTTGTGCGCGCGCCCACACACACACACACACACACACTGCTGAAGACAGGATTGAGGACTGCTGTGTATACATGTATTTAAGGTTATGAGTAGCTCAGTATTTATTCTAATGTCTCTCGTACTGTGGTAAACAGTGACAAATAGATTAGCTACAGATTAAATGCTGTATATTTTCTCTTTAAACCGCGGTCTGCTGTATGGTCAGTCTTTGAGAATATTTATTAAAGACAAATTTCAAAGATTTTTTTTCTCACAATGGCGCCCCCTCCGTGTGGCGTCCGCGTGCACTGCATATACTGCATACTCCATTTTTGCGCCCTTGGAGCTGATAGTTGAGAAGACAACTCGGAGCTGACTAATAGGGATTTCAAGTTCACGGGGCGTGTTCGTCGGCTCGCATTGGCTAGAGTTTATTCCTGAATCTGTAATGTAAGACGAGTCCTCGTCCCTGAAACGTGTCCTTGTTATGCTTGGTTATGCTTTTCAGAGCGAAGTGGAGCGAATCTATTTCGTTTGTAAGTTTATTTAGCCGAACAAAAATGCATCCGTATCGTCATAGCGAGGACGTTTGTGTTCGAATTCGAGGAGAGAATCGCCGCTATGCCGAGAAAATGCCTTCATTGCATCAACAGCATCTCTTGTCTAGATTCACTGGGTACTTCAGAGCTAGAGTAAAAAAAGAAATCAATATTTGATACATTATTTTATGTAACGCATTTTCKACACTTTTCGCTGACAGCTTTCTTTCCATACAGCTGCTGATGGAAGGAAAGACGCAAGGGAAGGTAGGATAATGACGTTCAGACATTTAGATTATTGTTTAGGCTGTTTGCATAGTAATAATACTTACAACAATTTTATTATTGTTGTTGTTGTTGTATTTAAAAATAATAACAATAAATCAAGGCTCAATGGTCTCAGCCTTTGTTCTGTACAGTAATTGAGTATTTAACTATCCCAATGCTCAGCACGTTTCTGAAAGTATTCAAATAGCAAAGCTGTTTTTCTACATTCTGATCGTAGTTTCTCAGCTATGTTACTACACTCCCAGCTATGTAAATATAAATACTTGCTGCTGCTCGAATAAAGATTTTACTGACCTTTACTTTTTCTCCGAAGGGGTAGACTGAAGTTCTTGGGCTTCATCATGATTATGGCAGGTTCTTTTCTCCCTAAAAATGGTCTTCTGCTGTATGAGACAGTGCAGTTGTGTCTCTTTGTTGTGTGGGTCTGTCTCTGGCTGCGATGCTTTATACAKCCACAGCCCCCTCATTTAAGCAGGGAGGGGAGGGTGCTCTGGATATTCCCAACGAAGGCGACAGGAACTACTTTCAATTTCTGTTTCCATAAATTTTCCTTCCACATTAGTCATTCGAA